>SMDT01000284.1:0-189713 GCA_005392925.1 Aquilaria sinensis | reverse complement strand
AGAATTATATATATAAGGCGAGTATTTGGTGTTCGTTAGCTTTGCCCTCGTACAGACATGCGCCCAAAGTTTTCGAAGGAGTGATATTTAGTTGTTCCGAATTACCAACTGTCATGGCGGTTGGTATTTACCAACTGCCATGCGCGTTGGTAATTACCAACTGCCATGTGCGCGTTGGTGTGGTTACCAACGCGCATTGGTAATTACCAACTGCCATGGCAGTTGGTAACTTAAACTACGCGTTGGAAACCAAGACCGGTTCCTGACCGTTGGTAATTACTAACGTGCATTTTACCAACGTGCACGCGTTGGAATTTACCAACGTGTTAATTTTTGCGCGTTGGTAAAAAAATTTCCAACGAATCGAATACCAACGTGCGTTTACCAACGGCTGCGCATTGGTGAATTCAGTTTACCAACGCGCAGCAGTTGGTAACTGCGCGTTGGTAACCTATCAAATTTTAGTAGTGTGGAGAGAATGTTTTACGCATCATGTAGATGTGTTTGACTTGTATAAAAAGGAGAGGAAGGCGGGCGTAATGTCTAGAACGTGCACCATGTAGAATGGTGTTTTTGGGTACCGAGTAATGAAAGTCGTGCTTGTTGTGTGCTGTATAGTAAGGTGAGTTAAACACTAAGTTGTATGTGGTTTGTGTGTGAAAGATGTATGTATATGAGAGAAAAGTAAAATGTGTAAAGGACCAAATATAATGGTGTGACAACGTGCGGGTTTTCGGGAGTCGCCACCAATCGGTTTTCGCCTAGGTCGATTGGACACATTAAAAATGGTCTGCGAGAGTTCGGGGGTTCCGGAGTACGGTTATGTTAAAATAACTCTATTTTAACGCCCAAAATTGGTACCTTAGTAAATTTTAATTTTGTTTTGCTTGATTTTAAATAATTTCAATTAATTTTCAAAATAGAAATTTTAACTGAATCATCTAGACGTGGATTTTTAAATTAATATGGTCTTCAAAATATTTGGTAATTAATTTGTATAATTTTGTAGTAAACTCGATGTTTCCGAACCATGGATTCTATCGAATCACCCGGACACGAATTTTGATGAAATTTTAATTAACTTATAAATATTTTAATTAATTAGTAATCCATATCATAAATTCTGCCGAATTATCCGAATATGGATTTTTATCTTGGTACTTAATTTTATTCATTTTTATTCAATTAAAAGTTTTGTATTTTTCCAAACCGTGAATCCTGTTGGATCATCCGGATATGGAATTTAATTTAATATTTTATTTGTTATTAGTTATTGAATTAATTATTAATTTTTGGTCATGATTTTTATTGGATTTTTTATTTTTTTGGAAATTTTATTTTTGATTTTTCTTTATTCTTTTTAATTTGATGAAAGATATTTTTTTAAAAAAAATTATCTAATCTATAGATTTTAAATATATACCTAAAAAAAATTGATTTCTTGCTTTCTGGTTATGATTTTTATTTAATTTTTTTTTAATAACAAGGAATAAAAGGTTAATTTTTGTTATTTTAAAAGAAATAAAAATATGTGTTCCAAAATAAAGGATGGGGGCTTTGTTGTAAAGAATAAAAATGGATTCTTGATTAACCCTAAAAAATAAGTGGAATAAGGTTAGTTATTCACATAAAAAAAAATCTTCTTTTTATATTTATTTTTATTTATCATTATTTATGGCTAAAAATGAAATAAGTGAAATAAGTTTAACCATCTACATAAAAAAAATTTTAAAATTGCATAAAGTAAAGGAAAATAAATAAATAAAAATAAAGTGTGGCTTTCGTTTTTTTTTTTTCCATCCACTTAAAAAAATAAAAGGTGCATAAATTAAATAACACATGCAAATAAAGAAAAAGCACACAAAGTAAATAAAGGAATATTAAAATACAATAACTAAATAAAAATAAAGTGGGGCTTTTGGTCAGCCACCTAAAAAAATTGCACAAATTAAATAACATATACAAATAAATAAATAAATAAACAAACAAAAAGCACATAAAGTAAATAAAGGAAAATTAAAGGACAATAAATAAATAAATAAAAATAAAGTGGGGCTTTTTGGCCATCCACTTAAAAAAAATAGGAGGTATAACCTTCCATGAAAAATAATAATAATAATAATAATAATAATAATAATAATCATATAAAAATTATTGTTAGTTCTGCAGAAATAAAAAAACGGTTAGTGACCAAAAGGAAGAAAATGAAAAAATGAAAGGTTAAAAAGAGAATTATACCACAAAATGGATGTAACAGGTGATGATGTTTCTGGCGAGCGACGGCAGGGGCAAGGCAGCGATGGCGGGGGCTGAGACGATGGCGCAGCGAGCAAGGGGGAATACTGGCGGTGACGGCGGCGCGAGGATGAGGAGGACGAGGGAGAAGGGTGAGGCGGAGGAGGAAGGGAGAGGGGCGAAGGAGAGGACGGCGACGCGGCGGCGAGGGCGACGGCGGCGGATGGCGGCGGTGACAAGGGGGTGAGGGCGGAAGGTGGTGGGAGGTTAGACGGCGTCGTTTGGTACTGACGGCAAGGGTAACGGCGAGAGGGAAGGGGGAGAGGAGATAACGAAATAAAGATTGATAACAGATGAGGAGAAGTTTGGGATTTCTGTGAAGAGGGAAGAGAGACCAGGGACCTAGCTACAGTTTTTCCCTTTTCTTAAAATGAAGCTCTAATCTTTATTTTTTCGTGGTTTCTTCACATATTTCACCCCCTATTTATAGGTTAAGGGGCCTTGGATTCCCTTAATTAAAAATAATTCGAAATTTAATTAAAAACAGACTTGTCTCTTAATTTGCTAAAACTACAGTTTCAGTCCTTTATGTCTCTTCGAATTTGAGGATATTCCTAAAACTTCTGATTGAGACGATTTTGTCTTTTTCTGTCAATTTGGGCCAGAACCGTCTGTTTGGCCCAAAATTGATGCGAAAAACTACTAAATACTCCTGGAATTTTCAGATTTTGTCATATTTTCCCAAACTTCTCAATTTTGTCATTTTTACCCAAACTTTTCATTTTTGTTAATTTTTTTATGGAATTTTCTTTTGTATTTTATACATACATATATATACACATATATTATTTTTAACTAAACCCTTATAAAAATTAAAATGTATTTTAAACTAATTAAATTAATTAAAAAATTTTAAGTAATAATAATAATAATTTAATTAATTAATAATAATGAAATTGAATTTTTTTTTTAATTTTTAATTTTAATTTTTTTTGGATATACACACATAGATATTAACTTAAACAAAATGCCCCTCCCCCAAAACTATTTAATTTAATTTTCTCTTTGTATAATAATTAATTAATAATTAATTTTTTTCAATTATTATTTTTTTTTAATTTTTAAGTAATTTTTTTATTATTTTTTTTTAAAAAAAGGGTCGGACGAAATTGGGTGTCAACAGCTGCCCCCCTTTGCATGCTTCATGGGACATGATGTATGCAAAGTCGTTACCAAATTTCGTCCGACTTAGCTAGGCATTGAGAACCTTCTCGCCGCCTAAACCCTGAGGTTAAGGTTAAGGAACCTTCCTTAGAACCTCTACGATAGGAACTCTCCTATCGTTGAAGAAAAATTGATTGATTGATTGATTAGGAGATTGAGGTTAAGGAACTCTTGATAGAGGTAACCATCCATAAAACCCCGAAGGAACTCTCCTATCGTTGAAGGAAAATTGATTGATTGGTTTCGAGGCAAAGGTTCCATCCTTAAAACCTCGGCGATAGGAGCAGTCCTACCGTTGAAGGAAAATTGATTAATTGATTTCGAGGCAAAGGTTCCATCCTTAAAACCTCGGCGATAGGAGCTCCTATCGTTGAAGGAAAATTGATTGATTGGTTTCGAGGCAAAGGTTCCATCCTTAAAACCTCGGGGATAGGAACTCTCCTATCGTTGAAGGAAAATTGATTGATTGGTTTCGAGGCAAAGGTTCCATCCTTAAAACCTCGGGGATAGGAACTCTCCTATCGTTGAAGGAAAATTGATTGATTGATTTCGAGACAAAGGTTCCATCCTTAAAACCTCGGCGATAGGAGCTGTCCTATCGTTGAAGGAAAATTGATTGATTGATTTCGAGGCAAAGGTTCCATCCTTAAAACCTCGGCAATAAGACCTATCCTATCGTTGAAGGAAAATTGATTGATTGATTTCGAGGCAAAGGTTCCATCCCTAAAGCCTCGGCGATTGGAACTCTCCTATCGTTGAAGGAAAATTGATTGATTGATTTCGAGGCAAAGGTTCCATCCCTAAAACCTCGGCGATTGGAACTCTCCTATCGTTGAAGGAAAATTGATTGATTGATTTCGAGGCAAAGGTTCCATCCTTAAAACCTCGGCGATAGGAACTCTCCTATCGTTGAAGGAAAATTGATTGATTGATTTCGAGGCAAAGGTTCCATCCTTAAAACCTCGGCGATAGGAGCTGTCCTATCGTTGAAGGAACTTGAAGGAAAATTGATTGATTGATTTCGAGGCAAAGGTTCCATCCTTAAAACCTCGGCGATAGGAGCTGTCCTATCGTTGAAGGAAAATTGATTGATTGATTTCGAGGCAAAGGTTCCATCCTTAAAACCTCGGCGATAGGAACTCTCCTATCGTTGAAGGAAAATTGATTGATTGGTTTCGAGGCAAAGGTTCCATCCTTAAAACCTCGGCGATAGGAACTCTCCTATCGTTGAAGGAAAATTGATTGATTGGTTTCGAGGCAAAGGTTCCATCCTTAAAACCTTGGCGATAGGAACTCTCCTATCGTTGAAGGAAAATTGATTGATTGATTTTGAGGTTAAGGAACCTTCCTTAGAACCTCTACGATAGGAACATTCCTATCGTTGAAGAAAAGTTGAAAAAACTTGATTGATTTTGAGGTTAAGGAACCTTCCTTAGAGCCTCTATGATAGGAACCTTCCTATCGTTGAAGAAAAATTGATTGATTGATTTTGAGGTTAAGGAACTCTCCTTAGGACCTCGGCGATAGGAGCTGTCCTATTGTTGAAGGAAAATTGATTGATTGGTGGAGAAAAACTCTTTTCTCCTTTCTGGGGTTAAGGAGCTTTCCTTAGCACCTCAAGCAAACTTTATATGAAAGCAACTGAAATTGGAATAATTTCTTCGGAAGTGTGAATTTTCATAATAGGTGAGTGCAAAAATTTAAACTTCCATGAGATGGGTGAATCTTGATGATGTGAAATAAAACAGACAAATTATGTAAGGGTACGGATGTTTGGAATCAATATCCAAGGTTTCATCTAATATTTTCTTCAGAAAATATAGATTCCATCTAATATTTTCCTCAGAAAATATAGATTCCCTTGTGAGATATGTCATCCAAATAAGGTTGAAGCTTAGCTACCGCAAAATGTCATGACTAGTAGACCTAATAGGATGCGTCTCAAGAGTAAACAAAATTACTCCTTACTCAGCCATTCCAAACTAAAGGCTTTGTCCTATGGTTTTAATATCAGCATGAACAAAACTATCCTACAAAGTGAAAAAAAAAGAAAGAAATTCCCTGAAAAGAAAAACTGAAACACGAAAGAAAATGCTGATAATAAAACTAAAGGACAAGAAGAACAGATCGGATCGCTTCTTCTTCCACAATGCTTCAACAGGCCGGGTAAAGGACAATTATGGGATGGAACTGGTCGGGAAAGACTGTCGTGTCCAGTCTATCTGAATCATTGCTGGATCTGGTTCAGGAACAAAAGCTTGCATTTTATCTAGCAATTCTTCAGCAGTTGTTGCGGATATTAGGATTCGTCGTGCCACTCTTGATATGAAATTCTTCTGCACAGCGTAATCCACAAAAGATATCAGACCTGTAAAGAAATTGTTAACATTCAACAGCCCAATGGGTTTCTTGTGCAAATTAAGTTGGGCCATGGAAGCAATTTGGAAGATTTCTCCCAATGTGCCAAAACCACCTGGTAGAGCGATAAAAGCATCAGCATTAAAAAGCATTTGTAACACACGCTCTTGCAAATTTTTAACCACTAATTCTTCTCCAATCGTGCCCCCAGAAACAAATTTCAAAGGTCCAGGGATAATGCCCAGAACTTGGCTTCCTCCTAGAGATGCTGCTGATGCTACACCTCCCATTAATCCGACACTACCTCCTCCATAAACTAAATGTATTTTTCGCTCAGCTAATACTCTACCCAAATGGTTGGCTGCCTTTAAGTACTCTTCATCTTTTCCAGGAAAAGCCCCAGAAAATACACAAATACTTCGGGATTTACGAGTTGAGGTTTTCTCCATTCCTATCCTTAACCTTGTGAGAAATGAAGAAAAGATGATGTATTTATAGAGATGAAAAGATAATGCAATAATTACATTTAAAGAGTAGGTACATTATTGTCGGAAGAGGAGGAAAATTTTCAAAAGTGACAGCTAGCATATACAGTAGTCATGACTATGGCTCACGTCAGGAGTAGGTATATTATTGTCAAAAGGGGAGGAAAATTTCCAAAATGGCTGCTAGCATGTACAGTAGTCATGTACAGTAGTCGTGACTTGGCTCACGTCAGGAGTAGGTACATGATTGTCGGAAGAGAAGGAAAATTTTCAAAAGCAACAGCTAGCATATACAGTAGTCGTGACTGTAGCTCACGTCAGGAGTAGGTACATGATTGTCAAAAGAGAAGGAAAATTTTCAAAAGCGACAGCTATATACAATAGTCGTGACTGTAGCTCACGTTAGGAGTAGGTACATGATTGTCAGAAGAGAAGGAAATTTTTCAAAAGCAACAGCTATATACAGTAGTCGTGACTATGGCTCACGTCAGGAGTGGGTACATTATTGCCAAAAGGGGAGGAAAATTTCAAAAGACAGCTAGCATGTACAGTAATCGTGACTTTGGTCCACGTCTTCCACTGGTTTTACGTCCAGTAACGGCTTCAATGCCTTCTATGAATCGGGGATTTGCTTCCCTTCCAGTTTTCTTACAAACTGGCAAACAGGGTCGTTTAAAGTCAGATTCCCAAGACTGTAACGATCTCGTTCTTTTTGGAAAGTCATCCATAAACCGACAATCTCAAATTGCACCATTCCACAAGAGTGCGCTTCAAGAGTCTCTCGGATATCTTCCAGAGATTCCTTACGCAGGCCATTCTTAATGAATTTTCTTCTATCTTCACGATTTCTGGTGATCATCCCTGAAGAACGACATTTAGTGCCGCAAATCCACCATCCACAATTATGACAGACGCCTAGCCTCCTTGCTCTTCTCTTTTTGGCATAAGCACTTTTACCAAAGCCGGGCATACGGGGGAAGAATGCATCTGGAACTTCACCAGCCGAACGAACCTTAGCTTCGATTAGCCACCGCACATTATCAGGAATGCCTTTGTGCATAAATACTCTGAATCGTTCACATCTAGCTTGATAAATCTTTTTAAGAACATTTATTGGGAGGGAAGGAAAATACTTTCATAGGGCGGAAAGAGAAGACTCCATTGATGAAGGAGGAAATTAAGAGAAGAAAGGAAGAAATTAGTTATTGTAGGAAACAGAACTAACTGACTTTGAGAGTCACGGAGTACCGTATCCGCTACTTAACCGGAGAGAAGAACACGCATTTATAGCGATGAAAGGATAACGTGTTTATTACGCTTACAGAAACAAGTACATTATTGTCAAAAGAAAAAACAAATTTCAAAATGACAGCTTATATGTACAGTAATTGTGACTGTGGCTCACATCTTCCACTGGTTTTACGTCCAGTAACAGCTTCAACGCTTTTTATGAGTCGGGGATTTGCTTCCCATCCAGTTTTCTTACAAACTGGCAAACGGGGTCGTTCAAAGTCAGATTCCCAAGACCATAACTGTCTCGTTCTTTATGGTAAGTCCTCCATAAATTGACTATTTCGCGTTGTACTATTCCACAAGAATGCGTTTCAAGAGTCTCTTGGATATCTTCCAGAGATTCCTTACGCAGGCCATTCTTAATGAATTTTCTTTTATCTTCACGATTTTTGGAGATGTATCCTAAAGAGCGGCATTTAGTATTGCAATTCCATCTTCCACATTTATGACAGACGCCTAGCCTCTTCGCTCTTCGCTTTTTGGCATAAGCGCTTTTACCTAAGCCGGGCATACGAGGCATACATGCATCTGCAACTTCACCAGCCGAACGGACCTTAGCTTCAATTATCCACTGCACATTGTCAGGAACGCCTTTGCGTATAAAAACTCTGATTCTTTCACATCTAGCATGGTAGATCTTTTTAAGAACATTTATTGGAAGAGAAGGAAAGTACTTTCGCAGGGCAGAAAGAGTAGAATCCATTGATGAGAGAAGAATTTGAGAGATGAGGGAAAAGAATCAGTTATTGTAGGAAACTGAAATAACCGACTTTGAGAGTCACGGAGTACCGTATCCGCTGCTTAACCGGAAAGAAGAACATGCATTTATAGTGATGAAAGGATAACGTGTCGATTACACTTACGGGAGCAAGTACATTATTGTCAAAAGAAAATGTAAATTTTCCAAATATGACAAATTGTATGTACAGTAATTGTGACTGTGGCTCACATCTTCCACTGGTTTTACGTCCAGTAACGGCTTCAACGCCTTCTATGAGTCGAGGATTTGCTTCCCATCCAGTTTTCTTACAAGCTGGCAAACAGGGTCGTTTAAAGTCAGATTCCCGGGACTGTAACGGTCTCGTTCTTCATGAAAAATACTCCATAAATCAAGAAGTTCACGTTGCACAGATCCACAAGAATGCGTCTCAAGAGTCAATTGGATATCATCCAATGAGTCCTTACTCAGGCCATTCTTGATGAATCGTATTTTATCTTCTTGATTATCGGAGATCATGCCTAAAGAACGACATTTAGTATTACAAGTCCACCGACCACATTTATGGCAGACTTGTAACCTTTTCGCTCTTCGCTTTTTGGCATAAGAGCTTTTGCCTATACCAGGCATGTGAGACACAAATGCCTCTGGGATTTCACCTGCCAGACGAACCTTAGCTTCGATTAACCACCGTACATCTTCAGGGATTCCTTTGTGCATCAAAACTCTTAATCGTTCACAGCGAACTCGGTAGATCTTTTTAAGAATGTTCATTGGGAGAGAAGGAAAATATTTTCGCAAGGGAGAAAAAGTAGGATCCATTTTCTAGAGGGAAGTAAAAGAAAGAAGGGAGGAAGGAATCAGTTATTATGGGCAACTGAGAGAACCGACTTGAGAGTCACGGAGTACCGTATCCGCCACTAACCGGAAAAGTGGATCCTACTTTGTTTTGATGTCATAGATATTTCTTATCTTTGATATTCCATCGAGCTGAGTCGATCTAGTCCTCGATTATTGAATCCATTGCCCGCTTTTGACAAATTATCAACGACAATATTTCTTGACGTCTGCCTTATCCTTGACCATAGCTATCTCTTATCTTGGATACTACTAAGCTGGCGTCAATCCTGTCCTTCTAGGTGTAGCCTCGATTATCAAATCCATTGCCAGCTTTTGACAAATTATCAACGACAATATTTCTTGACGTCTACCTGATCCTTGACTTATAGATATCTCTTATCTTGGATACTACTAAGCTGACATCAATCCTGTCCTTCCGGATGTAGCCTCGATTATTGAATCGATTGCCGGGCTTTTGACATATTGTCTACCTTATCCTTGAATTCCTGATGCGGCTTGGTCCAGCGTATTAGTTGTGCATCTGGTGATAGACTAGTAAGAGCTGATGTCATTGAGATCTCAGCTTATACTGCTGTAATCATGCCGTAGATATGCTTCGCATTTGGTCCCTGTTATGCAAAAGCCATGCATGCATGATGTGAAATGCATGAATGCAGAGCATGTGTAACTGATGGCTTTTTTTTTTTTTTTTTTTTTTTTGGATGTTTTTTTTTTGATGGATCTAGTTCTTCATGTCTTTGCTTTACTGGATCCTTTTTGTGATTGCCTTCTTGGACTACCATTGAATCTCTTTATGCTTCCCAGCTCTTGTCCATTGCCTCAAAAGCTCAATTCTTTTCGAAAGCCCCTTCAAAGAAGTTTTTCTTGACTTGTTCTTGAATTTTGGCCTCAATTTCTTTAATGTTCGCCCGCCTCATACTTTATATCTCCTTGGATACTCATCCCTTGTCATAGATTTCATATCATCGAAGGCTCAACTTTCAATGTCTCTTTGCCCATTTTCTTGTGTCCGGGCTGACACATACTTATCCCCATGTTATAATCTGAATGATTGCTCTTCCTTAAACTCAGGTTCTGATCCATAAGACTTGCCCCCTTTGTTTATTGAGCTTCTTCGTTGACAGTACTCTTCTTATGCTTCGTAGAGAGTACTTTGCCCCCCTGAATATGGTGTTTATGTGGATAAAAGGTATCATCTCGCCTTTGATTTAAAAGAAGATTGAGCATTTCTAGAACTTTGTGATGGCCCTCAATAGTGAATTTCTCTTACAAGAACCACATTTTCTTAAAGAAAGTCTCAAGCTATCTCCTCACTTTTAAGTCTACACACATTAATGAATAATGGTTTGGCCTTAAAGAAAAACTTTCATCAATTTGCAAAGCTTGACCAAGTAACTTACGGTCTTTGTTTTTAATTAAAATATCCTGTCATTCTTCCCCTTTCCAACTCGAAGACATAAACTGTACAAGGCAATAAGGTAGAAACATGATTCACAATAATAACCTTTTAGTTGAATGAGGATGATATCAAGAAGTGAATGTTAGGTCTGAGAAAAGTTAAGTTTGAATGGTTTTTTTTTAGTTTTGTGGCAGTCTTTTAGCTGAATGAGGATGATATCAAGAGGTAAATGTTAGGTCTGAGGAAAGTTAAGTTTGAGTGGCGTGAAAGAAGGGTCTTTTAATACTACTCGTGAGCAGATCTGATTACGGTGAAAAACTCAATAGTGATGACCTCAAACTTGCCACCTTTTCCAGAAAGTTAGACCTCATCTGTTGCCCCCCAACTATCGTAATCTTTATGTACGCTTGGCTTGAGGGTTGCTTTTGTCTTCTAAACCGCCTTTGCAGGTTTTCAGTCTAGAATCCATAGCTCACTTTTTTTTTTCTTTTCTTTATCTTGAGCCTCTTTTGCTTTAACTTGAGCCATTTTTCTTTTCTTTTCTTTTTTTTTTTTTTTTTTTTTTTTTCGAGTGAGCTATTTTGTTTTTTGTTTTTTTTTTGTGTGAGCTATGGCCTTATGACATGTGCTTGATAGCCCTCTTGAAGTGAGATGACTCAAGTGGCCTTACTTGCTCGTGCTTGTTCTCAGTCTTTTTTTGGTTTTGAATTTTCCCTTGTTGCCTTTTGATGGAAGGGATGAACTTCTTTCCTTTTTGGAGTTTGTGTTGCGGAGAACTGAGAACCTTTTCTTGTGTTGAGCATTTGTGAGAATTGGGAGGCCACTGAAGTCATTTAATATGAGAGCTACCTTCTTTGGAAGCTAACCCAAGACTTCTTGCAAGGATGTTGATAACCACTGTGAATTCCCTTTTGAGAGTTGAGGTGCAACATTTGAAATCCTTCTTACTAGATTTGGCAGCACTTTCAAGATCACTACTATCAAATCTCCCTTAACTTTCATTTTCACCCACGAGTAGCATCGTTTACAAAGTAAAGTGTGATGGCAATAATGGATAGTGTAATGGCAAAGAGTGAGAGATAGATGTAAAAATGGAATTTTTGGTAAAAAGTGGTAGAATGCACACATTACATCTTTTTGTTGGACAACAAAAAGAATACCAGGTGTCCATTTAACAAAGACTACACCCTAGATTCTGGACTAAATCTAGGAGATTTTTACTATTAAATTACTTTGGCAAGCTCTCAAAGATACAAGTTTACTCAAAGGATTCCCTGTCATTCAAAAGTGTGTGCGAACTGTTAGGTCGGATCTGACTTGGAGCCCTTCCAAAATCAATGTAATTCCAGCTCAAAATCTTCACTTTCAATTACCAATCACATCATGGCCTAGCAACTTGGACTCGACCAACTGTTGGACCTTGAGTTTCAGTGCCACACAATTTTCAGTTGAATGCCCAATTGAACCTATATGGTAATCACATTTGGCATTTGGGTCATACCAATTTGGAAGAGGAGGCCATTTGATCTTTGCTACCGTTGGTATGGGTGATAGCAGATTTGTAGCTTGTGGAAATTGAATCGACTTGAGTAGCTTTCTTCCCATGAGTGGTATGTGGTACTGATGAGGGAGCCTTGAAGATTATAGTCTCAAAAGGATGTCCTTTCACTTGTAACGTGAGTGGTATTGGACCATAGGATTTGGAGATGATGTTTCGGACAGCTTCGCTTCTTTCATTGAAACATCCTCCAATTGAAAAATCGACCAGCTTTCCTGTTTTAATTTCAAATTCAATCTTTTCTCCAGATAATACCATATTTGAAAAGCTACTTGAAGTGTTCCCAACTAGTTTTTCATAAAATGGTCTATTTAGTGTTTGGATAAACAGGGTGATCAGTTCTCTTTCTATCATAGGTGGTTGAACTTGTGCGGCTAAGTCTCTCCACCTTTGTGCGTACTCCTTAAAGGTTTCTTGTTCCTTCTTCTCCATATTCTGGAAAGTTTGGCGATCCGGGGCCAAGTCCATAACATGCTTGTAATTGCTGATGAAAGCCTGAGCGAGGTCATTCCATGTTTTAATGTTCTTTGGGCCTTGACTTAGATACCATTGTAGTGTTGACTTTGTAAGACTTTCTTGAAAAAGTGCTATCCACACCTTCTCGTCTTTTGTGAGTGGTTGTATTTTTCTTAGAAACAGTGTAATGTGAGTGATGGGGCAACTTGTTCCATCATATTTCACAAAGTCTGGCACCTTAAAGTCTGAGGGAATCACAACATCTGGCACCAAGCAGAGATCATCCACCGAGAGAGATCCGAATATAGTGCCTCCTTCAATGGCCCGAAGCCTCTTCTCTATTGTCTCGAGCTTTTGAGATTCTCCTTCTTCCTTTGATAGTGTCTTCTTCTCTTCATAGGCAGTATTTTGTTTCAGGTGAATGCTAGCAGACGGACCTGATTCCTGAAAAAGATTTTCCTGAACTGAGATCCGTTGTGGGGTGAATCCCGGGGGATAAGTGGGATCTTGTGGCTCTTTGACGGGGACTTGGGTTGCTTTCCCCTTAATTAGCTCCATTAATTGTTTCATTTGCTTGGCCATGCTTTCTATCTTGGACTCAATATCTGTGAGACGTCCTTCGGTTTGCTCTGCCATTAGTCTTGTTTGGAGCCGAGTTGAATATCGGTGTTGAGGGCCAATTTTACCTTTTTAAAGTAAGATTCATTTTATTAGACTTTACATGTATGTGATTGATGTAATGCATGCATGCAATGAGTGAGTTTGATTATCCACTATCGTGGAACTTCAAGACTTCTAGTTGTCATTAGAAAGACCAAAAAGTTATTATAGTTTGATGCGTGGTTTTGATGCATGAAGAAAAATTGCACAAAATAGAAGTACAACAAAAGAAAAACAAGGTTAGTAACAAGTTAAATATCAATTAATAACTCATGAGCTATTATGAGAAAAGAAGTCAGAGCCATAAATATAAAACACGAAGAAAACAAAGGGTAAGGCAACAAAATGGCATAACAATGACATGCTTATGGCGTTGGTAAATGATAGGAATTATATGGTCAGTTCTATGGTTAAGTGGGGAGTTCTATATGCATAAGGTGGTTTATCAAAAAGGCCAAGGGTAGTTCCCGAATCCCATCACTAAATTATAGTGACAGCCCAATTCCTTACCCACGAGGGTTTATGTAAGGAAAGGATTAATTCGGGTCGTAGCTTTTCGTGGGCCCATGCAGAGACTATCGTCTCAGGAGGCAATACACTACTTTGCTACTTGAAACCGGTGAAGGCTTGGAGACCATGGTCTCACAAGGACAACAACACCAATTCCGCTTTGAAAGAACGGGTTTGAATTGAGGAAGCTCGGGTATAGAGCTTCATGTCGTGAATGCATAATGCATGTTTACAATAAGTAAATATAGCACATGAATCCACATAAAAATAAGCAAAGCAGAACAAAACAAATCAACTTTTAGGCTTGACTCACTAACTTATGTCCCTAGTGGAGTCGCCAAACTGTGGCAACGTAGGGCTTTTTGGGATTCGCCACCAATCAGTTTCACTTAGGTTGATTGGACACCTAAAAAATGGTCTACGAGAGTTTGAGGGTTCGGGAGTATGGTTACGTTAAAATAACTCTATTCTAACGCCCAAAATTGGTACCTTAGTTGATTTTAATTTTGTTTTGCTTGCTTTTAAATAATTTCAGTTAATTTTCAAACCAGAAATTTTAACTGAATCATCCAGATGTGGATTTTTAAATTAATATGGACTTCTAAATCTTGGTAATTAATTTGTATAATTTTTTTATAATAAATTTGATATTTCCGAACCATGGATTCTATCGAATCACCCGGATACGGAATTTAATGAAATTTAGTTTTTATTATTTATTGTTATTTTAATTAATTATTAATCCATATCATAAATTCTATCGAATTATCCGAATATGGATTTTTTTTAATCTTGGTACTTAATTTTTATTCATTTTTATTCAATTAAAAGTTTTGTATTTTTCCACACCGTGATCCTGTCGGATCATCCGGATATGGAATTTAAATTCTATTTAATGTTAGTTATTTAATTAATTATTAATTTTTAATTATAATTTTTTATTGGATTTTTAATAATTTTAATATTAATTTATTGGAAATTTTATTTTTTTGATTTTTTTTATTCTTTTTAGTTTGATGAAAGATTTTTTTTTTAAAAGAAGTTACCTAATCCATAGATTTTAAATATATACTTAAAAAATTGATTTTATTTCTGGAATTGTCTGGTTATGATTTTTTTTAATTTTTAATAAATGTAATAAAAGGTTAACTTTTTGTTGTTTTAAAAGAAATAAAGATATGTGTTCCAAAATAATAAAGGATGGGGGCTTTGTTGTAAAAATAAAAATGGATTCTTGATTAGCCCTAAATAAATAAATGGAATAAGGTTAATTATTCACATAAAAAAAACTATTCTTTTTTTTTATTTGTTATTATTTTTTTTATGGCTAAAAGTGAAATAAGTGAAATAAGTTTAACCATCTACATAAAAAAAAATTTAAAATTGCATAAAGTAAATAAAGGAAAATTAAATAAATAAATAAAAATAAAGTGGGGCTTTTTTTTTTTTTTTTGGCCATCCACTTAAAAAAATAAAAGGTGCATAAATTAAATAACAAATGCAAATAAATAAATAAAGAAAAGCACATAAAGTAAATAAAGGAAAATTAAAGGAAATAAATAAATAAAAATAAAGTGGAGGCTTTTGGCCATCCACATAAAAAAATTGCACAAATTAAATAACATATGCAAATAAAATAAATAAATAAACAAATAAAAAGCACATAAAGTAAATAAAGGAAAATTAAAGGACAATAAATAAATAAATAAAAATAAAGTGGGGCTTTTTGGACATCCACTTAAAAAAAATAGGAGGTATAACCTTCCATGAAAAATAATAATAATAATAATAATAATAATAATAATAATAATAATAATAATAATAATCATATAAAAATTATTGTTAGTTCCGCAGAAATAAAAAAAAAGGTTGGTGACCAAAAGGAAGAAAATGAAAAAATGAAAGGTTAAAAAAATAATTATACCACAAAATGGATGTAACAGGTGATGATGTTTCTGGCAAGCGACGACAGGGGCAAGGCAGCGATGGCAGGGGCTGAGACGATGGCGCAGCGAGCAAGGGGGAATACTGGCGGTGACGGCGGCGCGAGGATGAGGAGGAGGAGGGAGAAGGGTGAGGCGGAGGAGGGAGGGAGAGAGGCGAAGGAGAGGACGGCAACGCGGCGGCGAGGGGGACGGCGGCGGCGACAAGGGGGTGAGGGCGGAAGGTGGTGGGAGGTTAGACGGCGTCGGGTTGGTACTGACGGCAAGGGTAACAGCGAGAGAGAAGGGGGAGAGGAGATAACGAAACAAAGATTGATAGCAGATGAGGAGAAGTTTGGGATTTCTGTGAAGAGGGGAGAGAGGCCAGGGACCTAGCTACAGTTTTTCCCTTTTTTAAAAAATGAAGCTCTGATCTTGATTTTTTTCGTGGTTTCTTGGAATATTTCACCCCTATTTATAGGGTAAGGGGCCTTTGATTCCATTAATTAAAAAAAATTCTAAATTTAATTAAAAAAAGACTTATCTCTTAATTTAGTAAAATGATAGTTTCAGTCCTTTACGTCTCTTTGACTTTGGAGATGTTCCTGAAACTTCTGATTGAGACGATTTTGTCTTTTTCTGTCAATTTGGGCCAGAACCGTCTGTTTGGCCCAAAATTGATGCAAAAAATTACCAAATACTCCTGAAACTTTCAGATTTTGTCAAATTTTCCCAAAACTTATTAATTTTTTCATTTTTTATCCAAACGTTTCAATTTTGTCATTTTTTTATGGAGTTTTCTTTTGTATTTCATACATACATATATACAAACATATGTCATTTTTAACTAAACCCTTATAAAAAAAATGTATTTTAAACTAATTAAATTAATTAAAATTTTTTTTGAGTAATAATAATAATTAATTAATTAATAATTAATTAATAATAATAATAATAAAATTTTTTTAAATTTTTTAATTTTAAATTTTTTTGGATATACACACATAGATATTAACTTAACAAAATGCCCCTCCCCCAAAACTATTTAATTTAATTTTATATTTGTATAATAATTAATTATTTTTTTTTTTTTTTTTAATTTTTTTTTTTTTTAAATTTTTTTAATTTTTTATTTTTTTTATTTTTTTTTATTTTTTATTTTTATTTTTTCAAAAAAAAGCAGTCAGACGAAATTGGGTGTCAACAAATGGTTATAAAAAAAAAAACAAAAGAAAGAAGGCTATGTGTTAAGAGTGAAAGATCATACAAGAATTCTATTCCAATTCTTATTAGTTTATTGATATCTGTAGCTATTTCTCTTCCGTGCACATAGAATAGTTGAAAGTTGAATGACTTAAATCATGTAGTTCATAAAATGTAATCTACTTCTTTCTACTTATTAGTGGAAAACTTATCTTCCCTCCAAGAACTTCACCTTAGATTTGTGTATATCCATCTTCACTACCTCAACTCTTGGCTAATCTAACTTCAATGAATTCTCTCATTTTTTATAACTGTTGGCTATAGGAACATTTCCAATAAAATTTTTTCATTTGCCAAACTTGCAAATTCTTAACATAGAGGCAATGGAAATCTCATAGGTTAACTGGCTGAGTTTCTCTCAAGTTCTCACCTTGATACACTTAGACTTGCTTCCACAAGCATCTTTGGTAGTCTACCAGTTGTAATAGGAAACTGTAATTCCTTAACTAAGATGGTTGTTAGAGCTTCTGCCATCTAGGGTCCAATTCCTTCATCACTAGGCAAACTAACCAAGTTGAACTATCTAAACTCGCCATAAATAACTTCATATGACCAATTCCTTTTTCACTAGCAAACCTCACAGAATTTATAGATCTATCATTTACAGGGAATAACCCTAGTCAGGAGTCCTTTTTCTTGGTTCACTAGTTAGCCCAAGTTTGCTTGCCTTAACCTTGAAAGGGCCAATCTAGTTAATGGTTTTCCATCTACTCTTAGAAACTTGACTCAACTTATTGGTTTAGATTTAGGGGGAAAAAAACTTCCTGACCCAATTCCATCATAGCTTCCAAATGTTACCTAGCAAGTCCTTCTATACCTTATTCGGTAATCAATTTCATGGCCCAATTCCAATGTCAATTTGTAGACTCTTCAAACTTCAAATCTTTTTTATGTAAAATAAAAAATTCACTGGAACTTCAGGAGTTGAAACACTCTTCAATTTGACCAAATTGAAAGCTCAAGATTTAGGGTACAACCAATTGCATTGCTCACTCAAACTGATACAAATACTACTTTAAAACTTACATATTTGGGCTTAGGTGCATGTAACTTGAGGGAGTTTCTAAGTGCAATTCAGAACAAGATGGTTTGAAGATGTTGGACCCTTTTACTAACAACATCCATGGCAAGATATCGAACTGGATATAGAAAACAAGTAGAAGAATAAACATTATCGGCAGCCACTTTTAAGCCTAAAAGTTAGGCACTCATCTTTTAGTGCTACCAATTATGCACTCATCTCCTTAAGCCTTATAGCTAGGCACCTTCAGTCGAGATAAATTCCAAGGAGGTGATGCCCTCATTGACCTTTTTGCTAGACACGTATGATATCTTACCTCACTTTCCTGTGAGAATCCTTTCTTCTTGACCCGAGAGAATCTCTCACTTAACACATGAGGTTTCCATCTTATCTCACTTGACTTGTCATAATCCTTCTTGTTTAACCGGCAAGAGTACCTCATTTGATCCATGACATTTAAATTTCATCTCACTTGACTTGTGAAAATCTTTCTTGCTTGACCTGTAAGAGTCCTTCATTTGACCCATAAGGTTTGCTTCTTATCTTGCTTGGCCAGTGAAAATCCTTCTTGCTTGACCCTGTAAGAAGTTCCTGTCAACTTTTGGGACAAATCAATCGCTTTTAAATGCCTCTAGGACAAATTAAACTACTCTTGGCAATTTGTGGGGTGACCGCATCAAATATTCAGGACAAACTAGACCACTTTTCTTTACTTTCGAGACAAACCAAACCACTCTCAAAAGCCTCCAACACAAATCAAACCATTCTCAGTACTTATAGGATAAACCAAACTATTCCTATGAATTTTTTAGGACAAATCAGGCCATTCCCGTAAATCTTTGAGACAAATCAGACCACTCTAAAAAATCCATTTCGATTCATCAATAAGGCAAAATGAGTATTACTAGCATCAACTCACTTTGGCCTAATAAAAGTGAGTTGATGGAGTGCAAATTGTTAACACTCATTTTGACATTCATTTAAGTGTCTTAGACTAGATTAGACTAATGTTAGTTAATTAGTTTCTAAGGGTATTTTCATAATTTTGAGTCTCAAAATTTTTGTGTCATGTTCCAAAGTTAGTTTGTGCTTCCCTAAATTTTATTTAGGTCTTCATTAGGTTGTTTTCATAGTTTAGTATAAAATTTGAGCCTTTCTAGTAATTTTTTATTAAAATTGTTCTTAACTACAAAATTTGGGTTTTAATTGGTCAACTCATGAAAGTTTAGGCCATCATTGGAAAATCCTGCAAAATTTTGGGCTTAATTGACTAATCTTTAGGCTTTTTCTGCTTAACTAAAAAATCTATAAGAAGTCGGGGCTTTATTGAAAGTTTTAGATCAGCTTGGGCTAGGTAGGAACTTATGAGAGAATCAAGGACTAAATCCTTAATTATTGAATCTCCTAAAATTCTTTCCTAATTTGATTCAAACATTAAATGTTTTCTTGGAGATCAAGGACATGCTATAAATATGGCCCCTTTTAAGCTAGGGGAAAAAAAAGCACAAATCCCAAAGCCCTAAGCTGTTAGTTAAGAAAATGCAAAACTGCACGTTTGGTCCTTGATTATTCACTTCTAGCTCTCAAAAACTATATGCTTCTTTGTGCTGCTACTTCCCTCAAGCCCCACCACTGCCTCTGGCCACCTGCCTAGCCTTCGCTGTCAGTCCTAACGCCTTTATGTCACCTCCGACCACCGTCCCAAGACATCCCAGAGCATCACCAACCAATGGTGATGCTTAATCAAGATAGAGAAGAGCTTGCGACCCAGTCTCGCTAGGATTCAAGTTTAATCTGCCACGACCTTCTCATGACAGTCCGCCACCCTTCCTCTCAGACGCCACCCAAGTCATTGCCGTCAATGCCTAAACGCTTGATCGGCTATCCATCGATGCTACATATGGAATTGAAGAAGAACCCCATTTCATCACCTGAACTCCTAACCCAATGCGACTCACTTCAAAACTATGGGTGATCGTTTGGTTAATTCGGTTAAAATTGAACCAAATTTTTGATTTTTTTTTATTTTTAATTTTTTATTATAACAAACCGAATTAACAGAATAAAAGGATTTAACCGAAGTAAAACCAAACTGAATATTTTGGTTCGGTTCGGTTTCAAACCAAAATAACCAAAATACTAACTTTGATTTCTTCTCCAGTGCATAAAATGTAAAATTAAGGATATGTGTACCTTTTTTAACTATTTGAAGAGAAATAGAGGATCAATTTGGGTTTTAGGCAAAATTTGTTCCATTTTTTGCAGATCTACGATTTCATCAGATTTTGCAGCGTTTGCATGACCGGAGCTACTCCACGAATCTCTTCCTTGGGGGTTCCTTTGTTGTCTGAGCAGAAGCCTGAAGCCGTAACTTTTCTTCCTCCTTCCATGGTGATACTTTGGCCCTTTTTCTTTCCTCCATCGCAGCATACTCAGAGGTCGGAGCCTTTTCCTTCTCCTCGCCGGCGGTTTCTCCTCGGCACTCTTCTCAGCTTAGGATCAAAGGAGTGCCCTTTTCGGTGGTGGGCCTCTCCATCATGACCTCCTTTGCCTTAGGAGATGCTGACGCCTTCTGGGTACCGTCGGCCACATCAGTGGCCAAACCCCTTTCCGGTCACCGTCGTGTTTCTCTTGGCGTGTTTCTTCCCAATTTAAGATGTGCAAACCCCAATAGAAGCCATCAACCTTAGATTTCCCTTCCAGTTAGCCCTCACTCCTTTCAGATCTGACAACTTACCTCACATAAGGAGTAAAATTTCGATTTATTTAGTTACCGAAATAACCGACTGCACCAACTGAAACCGATTTACACCTTATTTGGTTTTAACCAAAACTGAATTAAAAAACCAAATTCACTGAACCAAAATTTCAAATTAATTCAGTTTTTTGGTTTTTTTTTGTTTCAACCGAATAATGATTACCCCTATTCAAAACCCAACCCAGACCAATCTAGTAGAACCATGACTTTGTTCTTCAGCTTTCTTGTTTTATTTGATTGAGTCACTAACTTCTTTTTTCGGCTTGCAGGTTGGTTACTAGAAATTTCAATTTTTTTTTTGTTACAATTTATCACTAGCAGAATCTTTTTTCTTTGTGTGTTTGGACATGTTTTTAGTAAATTTGGCTTACGATTTCCTTGTTTTCTCTTGTTTAGTCAATTAAATTTTATTTTCATTTTATTTATTATTTTCATATATTTATTTTAATAGTGTTTTGTGCTAAAATAGTCTTATTTTCTTTTTGAGTCTTTTTCTAGTAGTTGTTTCACTAATAATATTCATGTAGGATTAGTTTTTGTGTCAATTGAGTGTTTTGGAGATTTTGTTAAATTAATTTTTATTTTATTTCATATACTTAATTGTCTAATTTAATTTTTATTTTTTGTTACTGTCTTTTTAGACTCTTTATTGGATTTTTTTATACCATACGAAAAGTATCTTTACTGCTTTAAGGCGATTTTGATCATCCTCAACACCAAGTTCTGCACCACAAGGCAATTTAGCCACCTTTGTCGCAACTAATTTACCAACCATCCAAGTACCCGTCCTAGCTAGTCACCTAAGCCTTCCATTCACACAGGACTAAACTATATATGCTTTGATCCTAACTTGCTTTCTGGTACATAGGAAGCTTGAGAGTTCAACTCAAGTTCAAGCCTCATAACTAAAATCAATGACCTTTCTCTTGGTTCGACATTCAATGCTTGCATGCATCCTTTTTATTACTGACAACTATTTTTTTACTTGTTTTAGGTAAGTTGGGTGCCTAACACCGTCACAACTCGTACTCAATCTTTGATTTGAAAATCTCTGGCTTTTCCCAGAATTCTCATTTTTCATTGTTTTGGAGTTAAATTAGATTTTTTCCCTAGTTTTTACCTATTTTTTCAAACTAAGGTGGTAACTCTATTTTCCTACCCCTTACTGTGAGGATCTGCGTGAATCCACACCAATAATTACCCCAGTACCCAAAAGGTTGCCGAGGTTGAGGCAGCTCACACTACCATTGTCTTTCAATTTGGCCAAACTGAATATAATAAGATAGAAGCATGGAAAACTAACATTTCAATTTGGATAAAGAAAAAGAAAAATAATAAACAAAATGTTTTGTACCTAAAGAATGGATATAGTGGTACTCAAATCAGGCAAAATCATAAAAGCAAAAACAATAAAAATAACACGTAAATAAATTTTTTTTAACAAAAATATTCTAAAGGACATTGTTCTTTGTACTAAAAAAAGCTCATTTACCAATGGTCGTTACCAAAGGTTTCCCATTGGTAATTTCATCGAGACTGTTGGTAGCAAGCAGATGGTAATCAATGCATTGAAAATTGTTTTACCAACGGTTTAGTATGTTGGTAAAAATTAGACTGTTGGTAACAAATACTAAGCCGTTGAAAGTTTCTAATGTTTGGTCATTGGTAAAGAAGCAGTTGGAAATTATCAATAGTCTAAGTTAAAACTCTTTGTACCCACGATCTAATTTTTACCAACATACTAAACCGTTGGTCCTTACCAACGTATTTGGTTATTGGTAAATTACCAACGGTCTTAGCCATTGGTAGCTACTAACGCGTTTAATAATTGGTAACTTACCAACGGTCTTTGTTGATATTTCAAAAAAAAAAAAACCAGTATCCAACACAAAGCCATTAAAACTGCCCTTTTTTAAAAAAAAATAATATCAAAAAAATAAAATAATTTTTTGGAGAATATTACAAGAACTTAAAACAACATTATACTAATTGGGTTGCATAAAATGACAAATAATAAAAAATTACATAAAAAACGAAATTACAAGAAAAAAAAATTATAAATAAAATAACTTAAAATAAAATTACAAATAATTTTACAAAGAAGGAGCCGATTTCTTTTATTTGCCTAGCCCATTTCTTTAACCTATATCTTTTATTTACTCGGCCAGTTTCTCCAAAAGCCCTAGGTAACATAACCCATAGAAGTCACCGCAAACCAAGCTTTTCACCTCCACCGCCCTACTTCCATGCCGACAATCGCCTTCCCCCTGCCTTGGCTCCACTCGGGCAACCACATCATCCTTATACCTCATCACCTTAATGATTAAAGGGAAGCATTTAGACCCAGGCCAATAAAAATCAACAGAATCAATAAACAGAGACATATACGCATTCAATAAATAGAGATACATTGCTTGTAAATAAAAGCAGAATAAACTTTTGAACCTTGAACAGTATGAGGCACGTGAATCCCATGCACAACCCGTCGGCCGGCCATTTGCCGCTGTCGCCAAGACCATTCAACTTGTCTCCATCTCACTTGTAAAATACTCCTACAAAAAAAACATAGCAGAAAATCTAAAAATTAAAAACAAAATTGGCTTCAAAACTTCTAAGCTCGATCTATGAAAATCAATTGATTTTTTGAAAATGTGGCTTTAGGGAAAATTAAAAAGATAAAACAATGAATATAAACATGTAAATGAAAAAAATGGATAAAAAAAATTTTCCAGCCATCACTGGCATCGCCGGAAAACGCATCTGAGCAGCACAGAACTGAGCAAAGCCAGAATCTGGCGAGTGTGTGTCATTCACAAGAGAGAGAGAGATAGAGAGAGGGGGGGAGAAGAAGAAGAAGAAGAAGGAGAAATATGGGAGATAGAGAAGAAAAAAGAAGGATGTAGAAAAACAGATACGTGAGAAAAGGAGTAAATTGCATGATTTGACCCTAACCTTTAATTATTGTTTCAATTTTACCCTAATCTCCAATTTACATATTTTACCTCCCTAACTCATTAAAGCGTTTCATTTTAGACCTTAGAGTGACAAACGGCCTTAGTTTAGATGAAAAATGTCACGTCAGCATAGTATTATGAGGAAAAAAACTAAGTTTAGCCCGTAAATTTTTTTTCTTTTAACAAAGAATGCTTAAAACTTTAAAATCTAATATCAAACTCCTTAAAAAATCCTAGGACTATCCCACCTCTCCCACCTCTCTTGGCACCAACCCTCGCCCTGACCACCCCCCCCCCCATCCTCTTTCCTCTGCCTTCCAACCTCTCCCCCCTATTTTCAATTGCCCAAATTCACTTCGGCATTTCATCTAGCATATCATAAACAAAACTTAATTTGAGGTGAAAAAGCCTACACTAATAATCCACCATCACCAACATGTCTTACAACAAATCAAAATCACAACACAAAGAATTTGAAATTTCCTACTGATTTTGAGTTCAATCCAGCAAATCGGCAATGTCATTGTTATCATCTCAAGTATCCCGACTTGGAAGTAAAAAACCTCCCAATCCTTCGCCGGTCTGTTAGCCAACCTCGTTTTCGTCTGCCATCCTCTACCTTCACCAGTTCATGCATCCCTTCCTTCCATTTCAGCCCTCCTCTCCCCACGTCACCATCGCTCTCCTTTCCCTCCCGCTATGCGATTTCCCAATTCACATCTCCATAGTTCGATTACCCGATTCCCGATTTCCCAACTCATGCCTTCCCATCGTCATGATTTCCACAGGGGTGCTCAGAGATGGAGCAGATGGAGGAGAGGGTTGGCTAGAAAGGGAGTCGAGATAGAGGCCATATGGTTTTCTATTGGATTTTTTAGGGATTTTTTAATTAGATTTTAAAATTTTAATGATTCTTTGATAGGGGGAAATTTTTTCATGAATTAAAGTTAGCATTTTCCTTAAAATTTTATGCTGACATGACATTTTTCATTTAAATTAATGAGTTCTGTCACCCAAAGATTCAAAATGAAATATTTAAATGAGGTTAAGGAGTTGAAATGTGTAAGTTGGAGGTTGGGGTTAAAAGTGAAACAATAATTAAAGGTTAGGGTCTAATCATGCAATTTACCCTGGAGAAAAGAGAGGGAGAGTTGCGTCTGAGGGTTGAAATGCCACTTTAGCCCTATATTTCCCATGATTGTTCAAAATAGTCCTTACTTTTCACTTGCTAACTGCTTAGGCCGTACCAACGGTTATTTGTTTTAATAATTTTCAATGGTTTAACCCATTGGAAAGTTACTAATGACGTGACAGTTAATAACTGTCACCAACAGTCTAATGCGTTAGTAATTACCAACGATCTAACCGTTGATATGTCAGGTATGATTAGGAAGAAAAACTATTAAAATGGTGGAGTTTTTCCCAAGGAAAAAATTTTAGTATACATATTCTATATTTCTTCAATTGAACCTGTCTAACCGGCACTAACAAGCAGACAGATGTCTAGCATTATCTAAAGTTAATAAATGTTCATTGTTGTAATAAACCTATTGAATAAAAGGTCATTTTGAAGTAACGTACCCAATATGTTTATAGTAGTTATAAAAAGAACAAAGGCGATATATATTATGGAATAGAGAAAATATAAATTTTTATTAATTTTTATTAAAAAAAAAAATATATAATTTAACGCAACTGCTAGAAAATTTATTGAATTTGGTCCAAAACTATTTTTTTTCTTAAAAAAAGAACTTACTAGGTAAAAAAAATTCTTGAAAATCGTCATGTACCATAGAAATATCTTGTTCAATAAAAGGCATGTATTATGGAAAAAAAAATTTCCTCAATTAGTAATTTTGCCACCCTTTGTTTTTGTTTTTTTTTTTAAATGGTGCATAACAAATGCTAACATTGTAGTGTAGGAGCATACTTGCCACCAGAACTATAGAAAAAGTAAAAAAGTCACACCATGTTAATGGCTGTAAAAGTGACATTTTTGGGAGAATATTTAATCTAGTTTTTTACATTGCGGGCTAATTACATTTTACCCCTGAAATTTATCTGATACTATACTTAGCCCCTCTCTTGTCAGAAATATACACTTTGCCCATATCATTTTTATATTGTCTAATAACAACTTCTGAAATCTTAATTGAAACTGTATGATAGATATCTTCTAGTAATTTCAATTCATATGGTACTTTTTTACATTTAATGAAAATTTTAAATCATCAATTTTTTATTTCTATGCCTTTTTGGGGAGGAAACAGTTGATCACATCATGGCACGCTGCAGTTTGGCTACATCTTTATGGCAAAAGGTACTGCTGTGGTAGCAACTTGCTAGAACTACCCCTTTGGACACTGCAGATGCGATATTTGCCTCACGGAGCCAAAGGCTCCCGGGCATGAGTCAGAGACTTTGGCAAGCAGTGTGTTATGTTACTTGCTGGATCATTTGGAAGTCTAGAAATAACTATATCTTTAATGATGGTAGAGTTTCGGTGATGCATATGCTAGGGGATATTCAGTTCTATTCATTTTTCTGGATTTGTCATAGATTCAAACGGGTAAAGTTGTTGTGGGTGGATTGGTTGCTCAACCCCTGTCAAGCTATACAAAACTGTATCTAGTTTAAGTGTACAGGTGGCTACACAGGGGATTGGCTGCTTAATATTTAGGGGAGGGGAGGGGAGGGGTAGGTGTGTTATGCTATTTTGCTAGCTGCTGGCTAGTGTCAGTTTCTGGTTCTCTTCTCCTTTATATATATATCTCTTTTCGTTGCCGTTCAAAAAAAATATATGTAAAATAGTTTCTTTTTTTAAGGGTAAAATGTATATTTTTTAAATAGAGCTGATAAAGGAAATTATAATTAACCCTTTGAAATGACCATTCACAAGAATCGGTAGGGCAGGACAACTAGGGATGGCAATTGGGTGGGTCAGGTCAGGTTTGGGTCAGGTCATTCAGGTTTGAGTCTAGTCGGGTTAACATGAATTTGGGTCTAGGTCAGGTTATTTGGGTTCGGGTTGATTTCAAGTTGAGTTGATTTCGGGTTTGGGTTGGGTTGAGCTGGGTTTATTTGGGTTCGGATTCACTTTAGGTCGGGTCAATTTTAGTCTCAGGTAACTTCAGGCCAACTTTCGGGTCAAATTTAGGTTAACCTTTATGTTCACATGGGTTACTAGTGTGAAGTCAAAATGATTGAATATATTCAATTTTTAAAAAATTTAAATCAAATAATTTGATTTTTTGTGTGATTTAATTTAAATTAAATTTTCATTTTTTGGTATATTTAATTAAAATATTCATAAAACTCTTCTTCATTATAGTTTAGTACATATTTAAGTAATTTAACATTGTTAGTAATATTTGATTTTTTTTCTAAACCCATACCCTTTAACTATCATTGTACAGATTATTCAGATCTTCACTCAGCTATTACTCAGACATATACAATGACAATTTTATTATGCTTATGTTTCAATGAATTTTCTTTGAAATTACAACGAAATGCAAATCAAGTTCATTATCAATGACTAAATTGTAAAATTTAAAAAATTTTGGGTGAAAGTGCAAAGATTTTAAAAATTTTAGGATCCATGTTGTAATTATTATGGGTGACTAAAATAAATTTTTTTAAAATTTAGGTACCTTATTGCACTATACTTAAAAGTATAGGGATAAATGTTGTAATTTTAATAATTGTCTATTAAGATCATTAAACTTACTAAATATAAAAATTACTTCTGTTGGAAAAATCCAAATATGGGATTCACTAAATATGGATGTTTTTTCCCCAAATAAGATACTTGCAATATATAGAAGTCCTAAAAAAATAGAAGTTACTAAATATGGAAATCCTTTCTCAAAATATGAAAATTATTAAACATAAATATCTTAAAAAAAGAAATAAAACTACTACATATGAAAGTTTCATCTCCAAATATGAGACTTACTAAATATGGAAGTACCAAAAAATGAAAGTTACTAATAACGGAAGTCACCATTCCTAAATGTAAGGCATACTGAATATGAAAGTCTCAAAAAATAGAAGTTACTAAACATGGAAACCTTCATATTTAAGACTGACTTAATATGGAAAATAATGAAAGAGGAAAGTTAAGATTTAGGGTAAGGGTTAAAATTGGGTATTGTCGGGTTTAGTTATCAGGTCATCTCGGGTTCAGGTTAGGTCAGTCTCGGGTTTGGGTCAATTCAAGCTCGGGTCATTTCGGTTTTGGGTCATTTGGGTACAGGTTTTCTCGGGTTTCCCTTTAATTGGGTTTGGGTTCAGGTCGGGTTGGGCACAGTCGGGTTCTGCTCGTTGACTTTTTTAGTCAAATCGGGTCAGGTCGGACTTGGGTTCGGGTAGGTTGGGTCAGGTCATCGGGTCAGGTCCGATTTTGCCATCCCTAATCGTAGGGAGTTGTTGACACCCAATTTCGTCCGGCCTTTTAAAAAAATTTTAAAAAAATTTTATTAAAAAAAATTAATTAAAAAAATTGTTTTTATTATTATTATTATTATTATTACTGAAAATTCTTAATTAGTTTAAAATACATTTTTTTTTGTGAAGATTTGATTTAAAATGATATATATATCTATATGTGTATGTTTGAAAGAAAAGAAAATTTTAGGAAAAAAATGACAAAAAATTAAAAGTTTGAGGTAAAAATGACAAAATTGAGAAGTTTAGGGCAAAATTGACAAATTCTGAAAGTTCCAGGAGCATTTGGTAATTTTTCGCATCAATTTTGGGCCAGACCGACGTTTCTGGCCCAAATTAACAGAAAACGACAAAATTGTCAAAATCAGAAGCTTCAGGAACTTATCCAGAGTCTGAGAGACGTAAAGGACTGAAACTGTCATTTTACCAAATTAAGAGATAAGTTTAAATATAATTAATTTTTAATTGTAGACAGTCCAGCACCTCTTCCCCTATAAATAGGGGTCCAAAAGCTGTGAAGAACACAGAAAAAAAATAGAAAGAAAGCTTAGAGCTCCGTTTTAGAAAAAGAAAAAATTACAGCTCTTGTCCCTAGCCTCCCCTCCCTCTTCCCAGAAAACCAAAACTTTTCCGTTTTCACGTTTTAGTCCCTGTTCCCAATTCCCGTTTATCTCCGTTCTCTCACTCTCCTTCGCTGCCGCCGCCGCATCCCGTCGCTGTCACACCAGTTCCGCCGTCGCCCACGCCGTGCCGCCGTCGCCCACGCCGCGCCGCCGTCGCGTTCTCCTTCCCTCTTTTCCTTTCCCGGTCGCATCCTCTCCATCGCGCCGTCGTACGTCGCCCTGCCGCCGTGCCGCCAGTCGCCCTGCCCTTCCTCCTCTCCCCCTTGCTGCACCCCCGCCGTGAGCCCACGCCGTCGCCCTGTTCTTCGCGTTTCCAGGGAATTCAAATTCCATTTGAAAGGGTAAAACCCTTGTTTAGTCCATCATCTTTTCAATTTCTTTCAATTGGGTCACTAACCTTTTATTTTGTCCTTGCAGAATTAATTACTAAGTCTTTTACTTGTTTACTTATTTGTTTATTATTGTTATTATTACTAACCCTTTTTTTTATTGTTGTTATTAACAACTAATTAATCTAACTTTACTAACTTTTTTTTTGTTGTTATTAACAACTAACAACTAACAACTAACTTACTAACTTTTATTATTGTTATTAACAACTAATCTAACTTTACTAACTTTTCTTTTTATTGTTATTAACAACTAACCATATTAACTATGCTAACTTTTATTATTATTGTGTTATTAAAGTGGATGGCCAAAAAGCCCCACTTTATTATTATTAATTTTTTTTTATGATTGAAAAAATAAAAAGGGAATTTTATGTGAATAATTTTTAAAGGCTAACAAAAATCACTAATAAAAAAAAACCAACTATCTTTTATCATTTTGAGACATAACTTTTATTCCTTTTAATAAACAAACATAATGAAATAATGAAAAATAAATAAATAAATAAATGAATATAAATCATTTTTTTCAATGAAATAATTTAAAAAATAAAAATAAATAATAAATAAATAAATAAATACAAATCATTTTTCAAATATATCTTTAAAAGTAATGATTTTTTTAATTAATAATTAATTAAATAATTAAAAAAATAAAATAAAAATTAAACTCCATGTCCAAATGATCCGCCAGGATCCATGGCTTGGAAAATATTTTAAATAAAGTATATAAAATATTTTTTTCCTTTATTATTAAAAAATAAAAACTTTGGGCTAATATTTTTACTTAGCTCTTTATCCAGAAAAATAATAAAATATAACTTTTTAGTTTCTTTATTAATAAAAAGAATAAAAGAGTAAAAAAAAATTTTTGGGCTAATATTTTACTTTTTTTTACCAGTTAATATTTTTATTTTAATAAAAATAATTAACTTTTTGATTTCCTTTATTCAAAATGAAATATTTTTTGTTTCTTTTTTCAAATAAATAAAATTTGATATAAATAATTACTTTTTTGTTATTCTTAATTATCGAATAAATAGAATAAATAATAAAAAAGAATCTTTTAAGAACAAAAAGAACATAGAAATAAAAAAATATAAAAGAAAAGAAATAAAAAATATAAATTTTTTTAAAACAATAAAAATCATTAACAAATTTCATAAATAAAAAGACTTATAAATTAATAATTAAACTAATAATTAATCTCATTAAATAATTAATAAACAAATTAAATTAATTTCCATATTCGGATTATCCGCCAGGATCCACGGTTTGGAAAGTTTCAACTTTTTAATTAAATAAATTGAATAAAAAGATAAAAATCTATATTTACGATATGGATTAAACTTTTGTTAAATTCCGTGTCTGGGTGACTCGACAGAGTCCATGGTTCGGAAGTATCAAATTTTATCCAAATAAATTACCAAAAATCCACAACCGACTAAATAATTCAGTTAAAATTTTCGGTTTTGAAAATTAACTGAAGATGTTTTAAAAAGCAAAGTAAAACAAAATTAAAATCAACTAAGATGTCAATTTTGGGCGCTATAACAAAGTTGTTTTAGCGTAACCGTACTCCCGATCCCCGAACTCTCGCAGACCAATTTTAAGGTGACCAATCGACCTAGGTAAACAGATTGGTGGCGACTCCCAAAAACCCGACGTTGCCACAGGAGTCAGAGTGGCTATCTCAACAATAGTGGCATATTTGCTCTAAAAATTAATCGAATGGATTTAATCTGAGGGATACATTTACCCATTTCTCTAAATTATTGTCCTCTACAACTGCGGGATGAGTTCAATTTGATCTAGACTTACTAGTGACACTTTCACTAGTTTCCTACGCTGTCCGTTTTCAGGTCCTTGAAAAATGATCCAACCCCCAGCCATCAAAATGGAACGCTCCAGGTCAAGGTCAATAGGTCTTTTGCCCATTTCGTACGTTAACCAAGCTTGGATCGTAGTTTATAAAACGTGAACTACTTCCTTCTCCCTGTCAAAATTAACATCCCTGTACTTCTTATGAACCAAAGCAGTACAAATGGCTTCACCATTTATACTAGCTTTTCTGTCGTTTCTTCTCCAAACTAGTGCTTCCTTCTCTTTGCAGCCCCTTTGTCACGATGATGAAAGCTCTGCACTTCTCCAACTAAAGAGCAGCTTCGTCTTGGACAGGTATGCTTCCATCAGTTCTTTCTCATATCCTAAGACCCGGTCATGGAAGCAACAAGGCCACCGCACTGACTGCTGTTCGTGGGATGGGGTTGAGTGTGATGCTGAGACAGGCCATGTCATTGGCCTTGACCTTAGCAGCAGCTGGCTTTATGGATCTATCAGCTCCAACAGTAGCCTCTTTCATCTTGTTCATCTTCGGAGGCTTAATCTTGCAGATAATCATTTCAGTTACTCCGGAATTCCGCATGAAATAGTACAGCTTACAGCTCTGTCATACCTTAACCTTTCCCATTCGGCATTTTATGGTCAAGTCCCCCATGCTATCTCAAAACTCTCTAGACTGGTTTCTCTTGACCTTTCTCATAATGTTTATAATGTTTATCCTTTGCTGGAACTTGGGAAGCCCAATTTGCGAAAGTTAGTGAAAAACTTAACTGCCCTCCAGGAACTTCATCTTAGCTTTGTTCACATGCCGTCTTCACCGCCTCAACTCTTGGCCAATCTAACTTCTTTGAATTCTCTCATTCTTGATAACTGTGGGCTACAGGGAACATTTCCACCAGAAATTTTTCATCTGCCAAAGCTTCAAGTTCTTAATGTAGAGAGCAATGGAAATCTCACAGGTCAACTACCTGAGTTTCTCTCAAGTTCTCGCCTTGAAACACTTAGACTTGCTTCCACAAGCTTCTTTGGCAGTCTACCAGCTTCAGTAGGAAACCTTAATATCTTAACTAAGATGGATGTCAGTGCTTCTGCCTTCTGGGGTCCCATTCCTTCATCATTAGGCAACCTAACCAAGTTGAACTATCTAAACCTCGCGGCCAACAATTTCATAGGACCAATCCCTTCTTCACTAGCAAACCTCACAGAAGTTATAGATCTGTCATTTGCAGAGAATAACCTCAGTCGGGAGTCATTTTCTTGGCTTACTGGTCACCCCAAGCTTGCTCGTCTTAACCTTGAAAGTGCCAATCTAGTCGGTGGTTTTCCAACTACTCTCAGAAACTTGACACAACTTACTAGTTTAAATTTGGAATACAATAAATTTACTGGCCTAATTCCATCCTGGCTTCCAAATGTTACCCAACTAGTCCGTCTATATCTTAACGGTAATCAATTTCATGGCCCAGTTCCAAGGTCAATTTGTAGACTCTACAATCTTCAATCTCTCTTTCTATATAATAACAACTTGACTGGAACTTTAGAAGTTGAGACATTCTTCAATCTGACCAAATTGAAAGGTCTAGATTTAGGGTACAACCAATTGTCCTTGCTCACTCAAACTGAAACAAATACCACCTCAAAACTTACATTTTTGGGCTTAGGTGCTTGTAACTTGAGGGAGTTTCCAGGCTTTATTCAATACCAAGATGCTTTGAAGATTTTGGACCTCTCTAGTAACAACATCCATGGCAAGATACCGGAGTGGATATGGAAAGCAAGTAGAAGAATAAACATTATCGGGCTTGGTAACAATGTTTTGACTGGTTCCATCAATTCTTCACTGCTTGCACAGCTAACCAACCTCGAAGTCTTGCTTCTTGACGATAACAAGCTGCAAGGAACTCTTCCGATCCCATCATCTTCCTTGTATGTGTATTCAGCCTCAAATAACACACTATCTGGGGTAGTTTCCCCTTCCATATGTAACCTGCATGCTCTCAATATTCTTGACTTGTCCCACAATAATTTCAGTGGCTCTCTCCCAGAATGCTTGGGAAATTCCAGCAGCTATATCCAAGTTTTGAATCTTCAAAATAACTCTTTCGTAGGAACCATTCCATGGTTATTTGCACAAGGGAACTGGCTGAGGATGATTGACTTAAGCCACAATCAATTGACAGGGCAGATACCGAGATCCTTGGTCCGTTGCTTGATGCTGCAAAAGCTTGACCTCAGTAATAACCAAGTCAGTGATGTGTTCCCTTCTTGGTTGGGAGGTTTATCAAAATTACAGGTCCTTGGCTTGCGAGCCAACAAACTCTACGGTGAAATGGGAAACCCGATGAACTTCAGCTTCCCTGCACTACGCATCATCGACCTATCTCACAATGAACTCACCGGTAATCTGCAATCCAAATACTTTGAGAATTGGTACGGCATGAAAGGTGTCCAAGAAGACCAATTGAGCTATATGACCGTTGCCATTAATCTTCATTTCGACGGGCAAACCTTTTTTGACGAGCAAACTTTCATGTTAACAATAAGTTTAACTTATGTAATGGATTTGGGAATCAAAGGAACATATATGCAACACATGCCAATCCTAGAAAGCATGGTTGCCGTTGACCTCTCGAAGAACAAATTTGAAGGGCAAATCCCAGAATCGATAGGCGGTCTAAAGGCGCTCATTCTACTTAATGTTTCAAACAATCAACTATCAGATGCAATTCCAGAATCAATGGGGAACTTAACAAACTTGGAAGCACTGGACCTGTCGCACAACATGTTGTTCGGTCCGATTCCGAAGCAGCTGGCGGCATTGAGCTTCTTGGAGTTCTTCGATGTCTCTGACAACGATCTCGTAGGGCCGATTCCCCAGGGGACGCAGTTCGACACCTTCCCTAAAAGCTCGTTCTGGGGCAACCCGGGATTGTGTGGCCGCCCTCTGCCCAGGCTCTGTGCAAATCGAACAAGGTCACCGGGAACTGGGTCAATGTCCGACAAGGATGAAGATTCAGACTCAGAATCTGTGATTAAATGGGTGATCATTGCCTTGGGATTTGGAAGTGGGGTTGTGGTCGGAGTCATTCTGGGAAACATCTTTGTTGAGAGGAACGGTGAGTGTTTGATGCAGCTCCATGGAGGGAAGAATCGAAGGAGAGCCAGACTCAACAAACCAATGGGTAAGACTAGAGTACTCGTTGCTTTCTGTAAATCTAAAAATAATTTTCATTATTTGGCAGCAAATGAAGGAAACGTCATGGTCAAGAAATTCAGGGTAAAAAAAAAATTCTATAACTTTTACAATTTTTATAAGCAAGTCCTATATTTGCACGAGTTTTTGTTTAAGCCTATATCTTCGAGAATATGATATCTGTTAGTTTAATAGTGGGAAAATTTGATGTAGATCCCATGTGGTAAATAATAGATCTTAAAAATAAGGAAAAATATTAAAATTAGTCATCTAATTTTATAATTTTTCTAATTAAGTCATTAGGTCCCTATTTTCTCACAACTCACCTATGGGTTTAAAAGAAATCCATAACTGTATAATTTTAATTGAAATGTGTAGGTTGGATTATTGTTTTTATGCCTAGAATTTTTAGAAAATGTACAAAATAAACCACTTCTACTTCTTCTTGTTTTTGCTTTTTTTTTTCTAAGTAAACTATTATATTTACTATGTTTTGGTGTCATTGATCGCGATTACATGAATAGAATATACCATGAAAATGTTGATATTATGTCACTTAACCTATTACATATTTTCTCTAGCTAAATCATATAATCTTTCTACTTTCAACGAATTGAGTAGAATATCGTCTCCAATACTTCATTATGGGAAAATGATACGGTCTATTGGAGGGCAAATTAGGTTATGATTTAGTAACTTGGCTCACTAGGTCCTTGATTGGTCCTTGATTGGTCCTTCTCTATATGTCACTAGTCGCTTGAATAGAGGCCTTTGGAAGCCAACCATCCTCAAAATTATCCTTGAATCAGTCTAAATCTAGTTTGGGTGAACTTATTCAGAGTCTCTTATTTTTCATTTTAAAACTTTTTCAAAAATATATTTTTTTTAAGTTTGTTAATTTTTTTTGTTTAAAACTAATGCTATTTTAAAACGAGCACTTTACTTACTTAACAATCACTCGAAGAAATTTTTTTAAAAAGTAATTAATTATTTATGAGTTATCCAACTTAATTAAAAATAAAAATTCACAATCTATTTTGTAATATTTCATTGTATATATATTTAATTATACTTTCTGGATTCCATGATAAGATGATACAATCTTCTTCATATTAATTCCTCATGCTTTTATATAAGCTTGAAAGAATCAACTACAAAATTTTTGTAAAATAAGCCATAAGTATAATACCAAAAGGATATATATATATAGGAAACAACAGTGTAATGATGATGATTTCACTAATGATGGAAGATAAAGGATTTATAAACTAATGAATATATAAAAGAAGAGGAAGATTTATTAATTACAAAATTATGAAACAGTATAATCAAGCCATCTACATCTGGATCAGGATTAAGGTCATTCTACTCCTACTTTCTCACCAGAACATGATCCTACGATTGCTTGGCAGGAGGTTTTTGTTCAGCTTCTGATTGGGGATTCTCCATTTCCTAAAGCTTTGTACATTTTTAATTTTTGAATTATAATTATTGTTATCACTTAAAATTCTATATTTTTTTATTGGAAAGTACGAAAATTGTTCCCTGTTCTTCACACTCATGGAGGAAGGGGAAAAGAAAATGCAGTGGATTTGTGCTTAAAGAATGATAGTGTCAGGAGAGAATATTTAGGGTTTTGGAGGTGAGTTGTGAGAAAATAAGGACCTAGTATAAAAGTTATAAAGTTTGATGACTAATTTTGATATCCCCTTTGTTTTTAAAGTCTATTATTTGCCACATAGGATTTCCATCAAGTTTTCCAACTATAAAACTAACAGAGATCACATTTTTTAAGATGTAGGACTTAAACAAAAAATCGTGAAAATATAAGACTTACTTAGAAGGTTATGAAATTTATTTTTTACCTTCCCCCAAGAAGCTCAAATGTTGTTGCCTTCAAATTCAAAAAGCTAATTAAATGGTTTTGGGTTGATTTTAGGGAATCAGGATGATGCTAGAAGAAGAGAAATTGCAAGAGGGAAAGAACCAATTGTTCAAGGTAATTGAACATTTATTTATTTATTCTAAATATAAGATATATATATATATATATATATATATATATATATATGAAAGTGAGCAACCATTTTACATCAATTTCTACTGCATATAACCGAGTATTATCCATCGATTGGTTTGGAGATGTGAGAAAAAAAAATGATGACTAGATAATTTAACTTGCATGATTTATTGTGGTTTTATGAGCAAGAGGGATATCAAGGTTGGTAGTACAATATTTATATAAACAGTCTTTCTTTCTATTGCTTTGCTAGGCTAAGACTGTTATCAATTACTGGAATTGTATTTTCATATGCACATGATATGTGTACTTATCAATTTTCCCATGTATCATTTTTCATTAGATTTTAAACAAATTATATTTTTTAAATTGAATTACATGAAATGTGTATGGATAGTCTAAATTAGGCCATAATTACTTAGTTGCAAAAAAGCCAACAAAATAAAAGGAATACTATCATAGTTACAAGTGAAATATTCAAATTGCCTGTGTCAAGTACTACCTCTAGTAATTGAAATCTTTTGGGCGCTTTGGGCTTTCAAGTGATTTTATTTTTTAGAAAAGAATGAGTCTAAAAAATTACCATTTAGTTGAAGACATAATTCATTTTTCCAAATAACTATTAATTTGATTTTTGTGAATAAATTGTATTTCATAAATAAATAGTATTATATAGATCTAACCACCTGATTCCACTTTAAATAAATAAACACATTCATGTGACTATTATTCCCAAACATTATCAAAGAATGAACACCAAATACATTTAAATCATGCCAGTTAGACTTGCTAGCTATACAAGATGAGAAAAGCATAATGCTATACAACAGATATTTTTAGAACGAACTGAAGAATTTATCCAGGTTAACCATAAAATAAGGGGAAAAACATAATTGAACTATATAGCATAACTTGAGGATTAGAAATGGTTGGTGCAGGTTAATCAATTTTTTTTTTCATTACCCGAACCAACCCACATGCATGACTGGATTCTTCTTTTCACGACCTGAACTGACCCTAACCTGTAGAAAACCCTCATTGTCATTGGTTCAGTTTGGTTCATGGTGGCCGATTTTGCAGGTTGCCCAGGTTATATTAACACCCCTAGTCATTCCCTTTAACATTGTAACACAAATTTTCATTTTTAGCAACTAACTCTTTTTCTATACTAAATAATATTATAATATTTTTTATTTTTTATAGCCAAATCAAATCCTACAGATCGTATCAAATTAGATATAATTTTTGTTTAAATATTATACTTATGATAGAGGCTTATAGCCTGAAAGCAGTTTAGGAGTTGTTGAGAGATGAAGTTAATAATTTTTTGTTGTGATTTCAAGTTTTTATTTTCCTGGAGATTAAGTATAATAAGAAGAAAAGAATGGAGGTTTATACATTCAAAATTTATGATTAGATTACATATTTTTGGGTCCTAATTGCAGATTCTGATCATATAGGGATATATAATAAGTTTTAGTAGAACAAAAAAAATCCCAACATGAACTCTATGTATTGGATCAAAATTTTATTCATTTTTACCCAAAATATAATTTAATTGTGACTTTAACATTTTTCTCATTGCCATGACACTGAATTTTGATAGTTTTATATTTGGTATTGATAGACAAATTTCTTCAAATATGAAACATATTTTGAAATTTTTTATTTTTTTAAAAAATAGTATCGTTCTATTGAGTTTACTAAGTTAATATTTTCTTTATTTGATTAATCAAAACTTTAATGTATTTTTTATATTTAAAAATTCAAATACATTTTTAATATTTGTAAATTATTTATATTAAGAAAATAAGATTATTATTTAAAATGAAAAATATAAAAAAAATTGGTGATTATTTTCTATTTTTTTATGTGTCTTTTTTATGGAAAAAATTGAAAAATACCACTAAATTTAAAATTTTTTAACAAACATATCTTTGATTTATATGACATTAAACATGACTAAAACATGATATTTATCAATTTATTTAATTTTTAAAGCTTTAAATATTCTTACCAGAACCTAAAAGTGCAACTTAAAATCTATATTTATCGATATATAATAAAAAGTGCAAAGGTATAAAGTGACTAAACCATAACTTATAAGTTATTAGTTTTCCTTTCAAGTACTAGGAATTTATTCTAATTCAAAGATTCTATTTTCCCATGGTTGACGAATTATATTATAAGAACAATGGGTAATTATAGATTTTCAAATCTCAATGATGTGAGTATAATTTCTAACTCAATGAGCAAGCATTAATTGCCCAAAATATAAAAAGGCTATACAAGACTTGATCTCAATATTTTGAAAAATCAAATTGACTCTGTCATTAAATAGAGGGTACAAGTAGATTTGAAACATTGGAGATGAGTTTATTTTTTATTTGAAGTCAAGAGTCTGGTAATTAAGATTTTTTTTTTAGTAATGCATATGTACTTATAGTTTTATGTCTTTTGAAAAACTCAATGTTTACTTACCAAATTTATACTTCGGCATCATGACTTATATTTGTGTTATACTTATTAAAAAAATTATTTTTACTTGAGTTTCTTATTGAACGTTCCACATGTGGACTTAGCATATGTCTTTATTTTTCCTGTTTTACATAAAATCTTAAAATATTTATTAAAAACTTAGCTTATGTTTCTTTAAAAAGTTAAAGTTATGCTAATACAATAATGGTAAATCTATTTAATTGTTTGAGCCAACTAATTGCATACTATTAATTTTAAATTTTAAACTGAGAAGAGAAAATTTAACCTTTTAATAAGATATTAAAATTTTAAGGAAGAAATTTTTATAATTTTTCTACCATTATAAATAAAAAAAATTATCAATTCTTTTTTTTGTAACCAGTATTACCTATAGCATATTATACATTATATTGTTTGTTGTTGTTGTTGTTATTTATAATAGATAGAAATCAAATACAATGAGCAATATTTTATAATGAATGGTGCAAATGATAATAGTTATGATGAAATATTATAATAAAAATATGTAAAAAACAGAAAAATGAAACTAATAAAAAATATATGTAAACTGAGAAAAGTAAATCATTTTTTCTACTATTTATTCTGAAAAAGATAATTAGAACTGGATCAAACCCTCACCACCCACTATTTAATAATTACAATTGTAGTTATTTGAATAAAAAATAATTCAGTATTTTAATTCACGCATAACACTCATGTGCAATTATTAGTGTGTATTTAGAAGAATTTACACAATAGAGTTGGTTCGTCTGTTCCATGACAACCAACATTTTGCAGTAGAAACTTGACATGACAATGGAAGTGGGGGGAGAGGCAGGGGAATTGAACCCTATAATAGTTTGTTGTTTGCAACGCTAGCTTAGCTAGTGTCCACAGACTATAGTATAGTTTATGTTTTACATCTAGCTTAACATTTTTTTATTAAATAAGGAAGCTTACCTTTTTATATTAAAGAAGATTATTAGGTAACATCATTTTTGTTATTTAGCAGTTAAATTTTATATATGCATTGATGCATATAATCAATCATACAAAATAATACGTCTTTTTTTTTTACTTTTTAAAGCCGCTTGTATATTGCAACATAACTGTGTACATTCATAGCAATACATATATTTATTTATATCACATGCGAGCATAATTGTTTGTATAGTAGCATGTTAATGTTAAGTAATTTTAATACCGAATTAAATTAATATCTGTGTGAACGTATATGGTCATTGGTCTAGGTTCAGAGTAGCTGTTGCTGAGGAAGGAGACACAATTTGGAGATTAGTAGCTAATGGATGATATGCATAATTTGGTGTCCATGAACGTGACAAAATAACTACCACCAACCATATTCACAGTGTGCAGAAGTTTCGATGTCACGTTGTGAAAAGGCGATAAATTTTTAGATTTTGTCATCAACTCTTATATTTGTGAAGTTCAACATTTATATTTTATTGTTATATGTTATGTAGTTTATAGTTAATAAAAAAAATTATAAAAAAAGAAGAAAAAAAAAGTCCTCAATGGGTCTTCCAACAATAAGTTATCCAATTTATTTAACTTTTGGGTAAACTCTATATGTTGCCCCTAAATTATAACTCATATTACTTAATTATTCCAAAATTATTAAATATTGTATCAAACGTTCTCAAACTATTTAATTGTTATCTTATTTTACCGTTCATCATACCATTAAGGATGGATGGAAAAATAATGTAATATAGTAGCAGTCACATAAACTTTTAAAGCCACATCAACAGTCATTTTATTTTTTTACCAATCCCTAACGGTTATAATAGATAGCAGGGCAAATCAATAACAATTAAATAATTTGAAGATAATTGATACAACACTTGATAATTTTAGAATGAGTAAATTACATAAAATATAGTTTAGGAATGATATTTGAATACCTTAATTTTTTTGTTTTTGTTACACCAAATTCATTTTAACTTAAGTTAAAATGATTTATTTTTATTGTTATATTTTTTTTACTTGCAACTAATTGACAATAATTCAAAATATAATTTTTATAATATTATTAAATTTTTTTATAAATTTTTCCTTTTTAAAGCCTCAAAAATGAAAAATTTATAAAAATTTAACAAAATTATAAAAATTTACTTCAAAATGAATTTTTACATCTAAATAATATTGATTTTAAAATGAAATAGATTTCAGGCAAAAAAATGTGAAAGTAAAAATAAGCCAGTTAACTATGATTAAAACAAATTAGCTCTTAATTATTATTTGATTTGAGAAAACAATAGTCTTTGCCAAATTTAGAACAGTCATTTACAAAAGTGATTTATTTTATTGATATTTGGCAAAACGAGTGCTTTAGTAAGCCACGTGGCTTTTGCCCCTCCACCTCCGCCGCGGTTCAGCTATATCTCCGACCAAAAGCGGGTAAAATCCATATTTAGTCCCCTAACTTTAAGGGTTGTCCTAATGTGGTCGCTTAACTCAAAAAGTGACTATTAAAGTCCCCTAACTCAACTCGCGTGTCCTATTCTGGTCCCTACCGTCAGTTAAGGCGTTAATTCGGATGAAAATTGCCTACGTGGCACCCCAACTGCCACTTGGCATCCTCTTTTATAACAATAAGTGACAAGACTGAAAGGATAATAAATCTATAGGTAGAATAGACACAGATGAATAATCCTAAGGACCCAAAACATAATTTAACCCAATCTTAAATCTTCTTCGTCGATGAAAGATCTCATCGATTTGTCTCTGCAACTCAACTCCGCCTCCGATGAGGAGAAGATTCCACTGGAGCTAGAATCCAAGCACTTTCAGCCACTACAGAAGCAACCTAGGAAGCGTAGTCGTTTCCAGTGGAAATAGGAACTATAGACGAATTCAATAGAAGTGAAGCATCCGGAAGCTTCTCCGTTGCAGGCCTCGGTGCCACAGAAGAAGCAGCATCGAAATTACTTTCGGTCGATGACTTTTTAGTCTGGTTAGAAAGTGGTGGAGCTGTGGAAGATAAAGCACTGAGGTTTCGATCCACTGATGCCATTTTCGTCTAGTTAAGAGGCGGCAGAGACGGCTGATTTGGGGGTCGTGGGGATGGTTTTCCGCCGAGTTCGGCCTGCTTGCTGGGCTCGGAAGCTTCGTCATCCAAGGAGGAAGCGTAGTCGACCAGAGACATTTTGTCTCCTCTTTGCTTTTCCAGTTGCAATTTCCTCTTCTGCGATTTCACCCTCATCAAGAAAACGGCAGCTTAAAAGGCTTCTTCCTAAGCCATTTCTTGTTCCTTGGGAACAAGCCTTTTGAATAGAAGAACACTTTGGGAGCTGGGAGTGGGAGTTTTGTCTATCTGAGTGAGGATAAGAGCAGGAAGTTGTTTGAGAGGGAGAAATCGCCAGGAGGAAGGCGCTCGGCGAGCGACTCAATGTTTGCCTTGCCCAGCAAATTTAAACGCCACCGCCGTCGAATTGCAGGACCACCGTTTGTTGTTGGAGTTGCGTAGGATGGCTTGGGTTAATGTTGTTTTAGGTCCTTAGAATTATTTACTTGTGTCAATTCTACCATGATATCTATTATTATTTCAGTTTTGTCACTTGTGTTTCATAAAAAAGGATGTCACGTGGTAGTTGGCGTGCCACATAAGCATTTTCCATCTAAACTAACGATTAAACTAACAGTAGGGATCAAAATGGGACACATTAGTTAAGTTAGGGGACTTTAATAATGACTTTTTGAGTTAAGGGACCACATTAGGACGATCCTTAAAGTTAGGGGACTATATATGGATTTTACCCGACCAAAAGGTATGCCACAGCGGCCTAGGAAAGTGATGGAAATGGAGGTGGACCATGTCCATGGCGTCAGCTCATTGCTTGGTGGACCAGTATACTGTATCGAACCAAATGTGTGGCCCTGAGTGGTGCAACCTTTCCATAAGCAACTTCTCGTCTCCTTTTCACGTGTCAAAATTTCCTTCTTTAAGTGTAATTTCTCCTCTAATCTCTAACCACCGCCCTCTACTCCAAAAATGGCGCGCTCCTCCTTCCTCTCCGCCGCCCTCCCCAGCTCCTTCCTCCCTTCGCATCCAGAGCCCATCAATTCTCTATTCATCAAAACCCCATTTCCCTGTTTCACGCCCTTGGCCGTCCGAAGCAGTTTCCCGTGCCGGTGCCTGAAACCCCCTGCCGTGGCGGACATTACCAGCGCCGGCGAAGCAGACGGCCGGATTCTTCTGGACGAATTACCAAAGGGGCAGAGGGCGGCCGTCGAGTACAACTGGGAAGAGGAGTGGTACCCTCTTTACCTGACAAAGGACGTACCCGATGACTCTCCTCTCGGCCTCACCGTCTTCGATCGCCAGCTCGTCTTGTACAAGGACGCCCATGGCGTTTTCCGGTGCTACCAAGATCGCTGCCCTCACAGGTAACTTCAACTTGGTCGGTTAACTTGACCATTTCAATTAATTGAATTTGTATTATAATCTATGCTCAGAAATAAAATTCTAAACGTTGAAATAGGAAAAACGATTCGAGTAAATTCTGCTATTACAATTATAATTTTGATCTGATTCTACTTCATAGAGAGCAAAAACAATCTTTACGCGGAATCCCCATTTTGATAACCATCATGGAAAATGACTGAAGTATAGTCATCTGAAATTTAAACTGTTCTTAGGTATCATATCCTGGTGGTTGCTTAACAGAGTCTTTGCCTCTGTTGTGTTGAAGGTTGGCAAAGCTATCTGAAGGCCAGCTGATGGATGGAAGACTTGAATGTCTCTACCATGGCTGGCAATTTGAAGGAGATGGCAAATGTGTGAAGATACCTCAGGTCCATTGCTGTTTTACTCTTTTCCCAGCTTTTAACTCTTCGGTTAACAGATTAATGTGAGAATGTTCATCATGAACAGCTTCCAGCAGACAAGAAGATCCCGCTATCGGTTTGTGTGAAAACTTACGAGGTGAAAGAATCTCAAGGGGTGATATGGGTGTGGATATCGCACAAGAAACCACCAAACCCTGAGAAACTGCCGTGGTTTGAGAATTTTGCTAGGCCAGGATTTCAGGATACTTCAACCATCCATGAGCTGCCTTACGACCACTCCATTCTGCTTGAAAACCTCATGGATCCTGCACATATCCCCATCTCTCATGACAGAACCGACTGGACTGCGAAGAGGGAGGACGCGCAGCCGCTTCTTTTCAAGGTCACTGAACGCACAGATCGAGGATTTGCAGGGTGGTGGGGTAGAGAGAAAGATGGATCCATGCCAAACTTCCTGCGGTTTGAGGCTCCATGTGTTCTTCAGAACAACAGAGAGATTGTTGATAAAAATGGAGAGAAGAACTATTTCTCGGGTCTCTTCCTTTGTAGGCCTACCGGGCAAGGAAAATCAATGCTTATTGTGAGATTTGGTGGAACAAAGAGATCACCATTAGCCAATTTGTTTCCCAAGTGGTACTTCCATCAGAATGCAAGCAAGGTTTTTGAGCAAGATATGGGGTTTCTTTCATCCCAAAATGAGATTTTGATGAAAGAAAAGGTACCCACGAAAGAGTTGTACATGAATTTCGAATCCTCCGACACTTGGGTTGCTGAATACAGGAAATGGATGGACAAAGTTGGGCATGGCATGCCATATCATTTCGGGCACAGCACCATTTCTTTACCTCAAGTACCAGCAGTGGTAGAACATGCCCCTGCTGGTGTCGTTGCAGGAGCTGCAGCGGCTTCACCAGCCAAGGGTGGGATCGGTACAATGCATGCTCCAAACTTGATGAACAGATACTTTCGCCATGTCATCCACTGCAAAGGTTGCAGAAGTGTTGTTAAATCCTTCAATATCTGGAAAAATGCCCTTAGTGCAGCGGCTGCTTTGTTGTGTGCTTTAGCTATATTAGCAACTGGAAGACAATGGAAGGGCTTTCTTCTAGTATCGGCAAGTGTAGCCTTAGCCGGAGTCTATCTGTGCTCAACTGCCATAGCTATGAACACAACAAATTTCATACGCACACACCGGAGACTGTGAATCGAACATAGTGAGGTTTGCATCTGTCATGAAGCTGAGTAGAAAAGAACTGTCTCTGTATAGCTTTTGTTTCTTTCAAGAAACTAGTTTACATACTCATATGAACACAACAAATTTCATACACACACTGGAGATTGTGAATCAAACGTAGTAAGTTTTATGTCTGTCGTGAAGCTGAGTAGAAAATGAACTGTACTTGTATCGCTTTTGTTTTTTCAAGAAATTATTTTACATATCCGAAATTGTCACATGATTCCAAGTAAAATTGAGTTTCAGAAAAGTATATATATTTAATTATTGTAAAAGTATTATTCTAAAAGTGAAAGTAATTTTATCATTTATGAAAAAAAATATAATGTGTCACTCATTGATGCTGTAATAATTAAGATATTTACATCATGTATTACATTTTTTTTTTCGCATTTATGTAGCTAAACTGATGGAGGTCAAACTTGAAACCATAGTCATACAAAATGAGTATGAGTATGGCTAATAATAATCGACTATTGAAGTTTTAATTCTAATTCAAACTTGCCAGATGAGGATGATAGAAGAAAAATCTCATATAAAAAAATTGAAAAATTAGGACCCTACAAAAAGAACATAAACATACCTTACTAGTTTAGAAGTAGAGCGTTGATGAAATCATACAATAAAAATTACACAAAATAAAATGAATTGAGACAATAAATGACAGAAATGAATATGGTGATGGAAATGACACCAAAAAAAAAAAGGAGAAAAGGCGAGAGGATGTTATCTTTGTGTATAATGAGGAAGTGTTCAAAATTAAAAGGGAAATATATTAGTTTCTAAAATGCATTAAATACAATAGGACATAGTAGGCTATTTAAAAAATTGTTATCCATAGAAGTCTAATATTTTTGCACATATATAAGGTTAAAGTATTCATATCCAAATTTATGTAATGAGAGATTAATACGCCATGTACACCTTTTGTATTTATTTAATAGTTTGACTAGTAATAAAAATTAACCCTATTTTTAGTTTTGGTTACACATGGAATTTATATTTTTTGCCTGTTATATATATATATAGAAGATCAATTTTCAAATTAACTTGAATTGTCAATAGATGATAAAAAAAAGTGGGCAATAAGGTGGTTAGAATGCGTTCATTTTAGTTTTGGTCAAAGTATAATTTATTAGGTTAAAGATTCATATTTTGGATTCATGAACAAATATAGGTCAAATTAATTTTGTAAGTGTTAAATTAATATTAATTTTTAAAAAAATAAATTGATTCCTTTGATTATGGACTCAAATGTTTATTTATATTAATTTGATTTCATTTTTTTGTAAAAATCCTATTTCCTCCAAAATTGCATTGTTTTCTTAATTTTCAAATTTTTTTTCCTTTTAAAGAATTTTCTTGTGTATGGTGAATTAGCTAGTATATGTGAACTCACTTTTCTGGCTAAATTGCACTTTTCCGTGTGCGATAATTTCTCAACTGAAATCAATGGAAATATTTTAATAAAAAATTTGTCATTTGTGTCTCACTTATATATATTCTATTTAATTGTCTCAATTGAAATTTAATATGCTACTACTTAGCATGTTTAAATAATTTAAAAATATTCCAAATTTTGATCTCAACTTACTATGATTGATATTTACCAAATAAATTTATCATTAATAATAAACTGTAATTTCTATGATGTAGTGGTAAAAATGGATTAAATATAGTAAAAATTTTATGTTGACCAATTAAAAATCAGGGGAAAATGTAATTAGTCATATTTAAACATTAGGAAAAAAAAGGTTCAGCTTGATAAAAAAAAAACATTGAATGCCATGTTTATTGTCGTTGCTCCTATCAATAGCTAGCAAAATTCCGTGATCTTCTATATGAGTGGTGTGTTTCCTATTTTATCACTGCATGACTTTGTCCACACTATAAAATTTGAAGTGAAATGGTGTAAATGGATTGAAAGCTTCCAAAAATAAATAAGACATCAACTTAATTATAAAAAATTAAAATAAACCATTTAGTGACATGAAATGCAATTTTATATATATATATATAACGTTATAGTAATAGCAAATATAGTATAAAAACAAGTGCTTCCGATTTCTAAAAAATGAAGTCAACTTCCTAATTAATAATTTTAAATAAAATTATAATATCTTCAGATAGTTATAAAAGGAAACATATTAGTATACAAATGTACTTAAATATAATATGGATAATAAAATTTGAATACTGATTGCATAAACCTGGCTTATGCCATAAGCCTTCCTTCTATTATATAACTACTGTCACTTTAAACCCTATTTATTAAAAATTATCATTCGACAGACGCGCTATGATTTTTATGAAATTGTTTGCTTATTACTACGTCAGTCATCAATATCGATTACCGAAATCCTTATACACACACACACACACCCGATCGACGAAACTAATCTAGGTTTTCAATTTGGTCAAACTAGGGGAATTAATTAATTTGTTGGATCCTAGAATTGTTGAAAAATATTGGTTAGAGCAATATCGAGAAACCCCAGCTAAAACAAGGAGCTGGCTTGTTGGGACAAAATTAACATGAGAAGGAAGAAAAGGGAGCTAGCTAGCTTACCGGTTGGCCGGAGTGAAACGGATTGGCATTGTTATCTATCATAACATTCCAATCAAGATAAATCTTATTAGAAAAAGATCCTCTGACCAAGCCAAAAAACATGATACATAAGTACCAAATCAATGATGAAGATTATCTACGACTGCTGGAAATTACCATGACATTAGACTACTATACGCTACTGCTACTTTGCTTATGTATATATGTATATATAACACCATGGCATTGTTTGTTCTTTATTGATTGCGTTTATTTTTTGTTACTTAAGTTTTTGTTTTTATAAAATGTATTATTTATTCTTATACATGACCCTATTTCTATAAAATTTTTATTTTTTTGTATTCTGGTGTTTGTTCTTTAAGGAGGATATGTTTGCTCTTTTAGAACGGTATGTTTGTTCTTTTAGAATGACATGTTTGTTCTTTTAGAAGGCCATGTTTGTTCTTTTAGAATACATTGTTTGTTCTTTCTTTTACATGTTTATTTTTTGTTACTTAAATGTTTGTTCTTATAGAATGCACTGTTTGTTCTTATAGAAGGTACTGTTTGTTCTTATACATGACTCTGTTTCTATAAACTTCTTGTTCTTTTGTTTTCTGATATTTGTTCTTTCATAAGGGTATGTTTGTTCTTTTAGAAGGGTATGTTTGTTCTTTCAGAATTGTATGTTTGTTCTTTTAGAAGGACATGTTTGTTATTTTAGAATGCATTATTTATTTTTTCTTCTACATGTTTATTTTTTGTTACTTCAGTGTTTGTTCTTATAAAAGGCACTGTTTGTTCTTATACATGATCATGTTTCTGTAAACTTCTTGTCCTTTTATCTTCTGTTATTTATTTTTTCAGAAGGGCATATTTGTTCTTTTAAAAGGCATTATTTGTTCTTTCTTTTACATGTTTATTTTTTTTTACTTAAGTATTTGTTCTTATATATGACCCTGCTTCTATAAGCTTTTTGTTCTTTTATCTTCTGGTATTTGTTCTTTCAAAAGAGTATGTTTGTTCTTTCAGAAGGGTCTGTTTGTTCTTTTAGAAGGGTATGTTTGTTCTGTTAGAATACATTGTTTGTTCTTTCTTTTATATGCTTAGTTTTTGTTACTTAAGTGTTTGTTTTTATAGAAAGCACTGTTTATTCTTACACATGACTCTGTTTCGGTAAACTTCTTGTTCTTTTGTATTCTTATAATGATATAAGTCATTCTGAAATCAAAAGTTCCCTTTTGATAAACATCTCATTTATCCATTTTAGGAATATTTTGATTTCCTAATTTCTTTTCTACATCTTTGATTAATATGGCTTGTGAATTCTTTATTTTTTTATTCCTCATAATTTCTTATTCATCATAATTTCTTCTTCCTCTTGTCTTTTTGATACAGACTTAGTCAAATTTCTAAATATTTTATCCATTAGTAATTATCAATTAGTGTTAATATCTTTACAAGTTATCTGTCAACATTTTATGTAATCTTATTGTCATTACACTTCAACTACGAGTCTTACTGTTTCTATGCGATTTGGGTGATATTCTGTAAAAATTTTAACAATAATCTTTAATTACTGGCAGGAAAAAGTTTTTGAAAATTTGATTATTTCTTGCATCAAGGAAATAAAACAAAAATTAAATCTTAGGAATTATATTGTACAAAATAAATTACTTTAGGGGCATGGCTTATGCGTGCGCCCGGTGCATGCAAGAATTGGCCATAAAATTAATATATATATTCTACTCAATAGTTATGTATTTTGCCTAATATTTATGTAAATATATACGGTAAGAAGATTGAATTTTTAAACAAATTGAAAATTTTAAAGTCTTTTGATTTTGGCTCCTTGGAATGAGTATTCTTAAGTTAGGTAAAAAAAAAAATAGGTCAAATTTAAAGAATTTAGGTTGAAAGACAAATACAGTCAAAATTGAAAAAGGGCATTGAAATTTTAGTAATCCATAATAATTTTAGATGGCAATCCATAATCAATCTTGAATAATAATTTTTCTAACAAAATAATGAAGCAACCTTAGATGGCAATCTAACAGTAATAAGAGAATCCACAGTCAACTTGCAATCAACTTTAATAATAATTTTAGTAATTCAAAATAATAATTTTTGTCCTCTGCCATCCAACAATTTTAGATGGCAATTCATAATTAACTTTAAATTTTGCATGAAGACTTTACTATTTTAATTGACTTTGCAAGAGGGAATTATTAAGGAATATCACAATAACTTATCCCAAAATTTTGTTTGTTTGTATACTTATCCCAAAATATTTTTTTTATCTAGTTTCCTTACATTTTGGGATAACTTGTTGTGGAATTATTAGAAGGTCGATGTGAACCTGTTGAAAAAAAAACCCAACATGGGGTAGTGTGAATTCATGTTGCAATAACAACGGCTTCAATTTACCCTTGCTTCCAAGTTGAACTAAAGTGAACTCCATCCCCATGATTCTTTGTCACTGGAATGGATTCTCTAGTGAGAGCAAATTATGAAAAGTGACTCATTTGTTAAAAGATCCCAATTATATGACAAATCACAAACATGACAGCGTGATCTGTGCCACTCAAATTTGAATATTAATACTGATATTATATTTTTAACGGTGTCTATTACATTGTTACATTTATCATCTGTCACATTACAATTTTCCTTTGTCAAGCAAAGGATCTCTTTTATTTAGAACCGTCACCTATATACCTGATCAACTTCAAAGGATCTCCTTCCAAAAAATGCGCATCAACATGAATGATGTCTCCAAGTTTGATCTGATTATGTCTCCTGGAACCAACACTAGCATCTTCCTGACTCTGCCTCTCGTTTCATAGACCTGTTTAAAACAGAAGCAATTTAAGAGGAAAAACAATCAGCTATATAATGCAAACACAAATTAAAACTTTGATTTGTGTTTGCAGTCATTTTCTAAAACCGTAAGAGTAGCAGCTTCACTGTCGGGATTGTTTTCTTCAACAAAACTGATGGTGGAGTTGATAACGAATAAGACTAATCCCAGCAAAATCATGATAAGGTGCACACTTGTGCTGCAAAATTAAAGTCCTATCAACGTTAAGCCCCAAAACAACTGTTGTTTGAAATTAGGGAAAGCCATGAAAGCCTACTCCTCCACGAGCAAGAGCAATGGGCATAATTGCTGCAGCATCTATGACCCATGATAAGGGGTTCCACATGAAACGCAAAAACTTCAATATCTTACTTTCCTATGAAAGAATAGTGATGTCCTCATCACCGTCCATAAGTACCTCTACAAGGCTTTCTTTGGGATGGACGGAAACAACGGCTTGGCCGCCTTGCTAAAGGAGTCTAATTTCATGAAGGTGTTCGATGAGGACGACAAAGGCGACAGTTTCATCTCCCTCAACGAGTTGCAGGCAGCTGGAAGAGGGAGGGATATGCTAGAAGGGAAAAAATTAGGAATTTTTTGTCGTAAGTTGGATTTCTGCTATGTGTACTTTCTTGTTAATCCTGTAAAGTGAAAAAAACTATTTACTCTTATTTACTCTTAAAGTATAACACACACACACACTTAGTAACGTGTGCAATAGTCTTATTGGGTAACAAATACTTGAATGAATGCCTTTCCACACATCGAGTATTCACTGAAACCATCAGTCATTCTATTACTCAGCAATATGGTTCACTGTGCTGTACAACTAGAGCCTATGCTTGCAAGACGATACTTGCACGAGGAAGAATTGCGCTCGTTCAAGTCATTAAGCTCGAACAGGGAAGAAACATCGATGGATCAAGATTGTCTAATCAGAACTTCAGCTAACTAAACCTATTTGCAGGTATTCTAGTATGCTATTTTCATTGTTCAGGTGTCCTTTGGCGTTGTCCAGCCGGGAGGAACACGATCAGATGTCAGAGTAGGCATGCTTCTGACATTGATGTCGAGCGGATATAAGCGATACTGAATATCAAGATCCTTCATGATCTTAACAATCTCTTCGACGAGGAGGCCCCTCCTTAACCACTTCTCTCCCATGTCTTGATGATTCATCCTGTGCTGCAGCCATACTGCTATTCTCACCATGTTCAGCATTTCGACATCTTTGAATAGAATCATCGGCTGCGGATACCAGTGATCCTTCTTGTTATCAATGTAACTGCACCCAGGAAATGTACAGCTTAGTAAAAGTGTATCATCATCACACCACAACTTAATCTCAGTAACAGGTATCTGCACCGATCTTATATATGAATACTTTTGTACTTACATCTCTGCTTCATGAATACATGCATTTATGCACTTAAACACAGATGAAGAAACAAAGGAATTAAAAAGGATTTAACTGAGGCAACAGTCACCCCATCAGGAAAAGAAGTGTTGCTAGTGGAATTGTCATTGTATTCGGTCTTGAAGGGATTTAGACTTGCACATGAAGACCGGTATGTGGGTGTGTAACACCATTCAATTTTACAGACCAGTTGAGATGAGAGGGAAGACAGGCACCCTGAATTACAGTCTTACTCCATCATTTGGAAAACCGTTGTTGGTGAAAGTAGACATTTCTCAGGGGTGTACAGCAAATTCCTAGAAATATTCATTTTCAGATAAATGGACAACAAAAATTATAGAATGTGAATTGACAATGGCAAGAGCAAAAGGTAAAACATTTTATGAGAATCCGATGTATGAAGCACCAAATGAATTGAACACAAGTTTCCGCTAGTTATGGATATTGCTCAAAGCAAAGCTCGAGAAAGAAAAGATGGGTCTGTTTCACCAACCTTAGTATCTTCTGTTTCATCAGCGCAATCTTCTCCGCAGGAGTAGCTACATGGATACAGAATTCAATTCCATCCCCCATGTCAGGGCTGCGATAATAATTACTTATGGCCTTAGTAGCAAGGACACTGTTCGGAATAATAATCTTCTGATTGTCATATCTTAAGAAAACAGTAGTCAGGATATTCATCTCTTCCACAACCATCTGTTAAACATGGAACCATACAATATAAAGTCAGGATACGTTTAAACAGTAAAAGTTGAAACCATTTATACAGGGGTGAACTAACTAGGCTGACATTTTAACTTACATACCTGAACTTCTTCAATTTCACATCGATCACCCACATCAAACGGGTGCATCACAAAGAGGAATATGATTGCCTCAAATACTGTCTTGCAGGTGTTTCCAAAGATGAAAGCAACCAGGACAACTTGAGAACTGAGAAAAAGAAGAAATTTTGTGGTGGCAATTCCCAGTATTAGGAGCCAAATGACCACCATGATGATGCCAACCAAAATGTTTACCATCCGATGAAGTCTGTTTACAGCTGTTTTTGTATCATTTAATGTCAAAGCAAGAGCCCTCCGTTCTCTAAATGCATTAACCTAAGGAAAGGAACTAAATTAGTTATTGACAGAACAAAAGGCGCAATCTCAAGGTCAAAAATATTTATCATTATGCAAATGCATGTACCAATCAGTGGCTGTTTCACTGTGTGCGCATGCATGTGCATTAGCGGGAGGCAGAGAGAGAGAGAGAGAGAGAGAGAGATAGTGGAGCAAGATGAGCTGACACTGTGGCACAACAAGAAATGAAACAGAGAAAGCAAATTAACAATAGAATTCCCCAGTGATGGAAAGTTAATGGAATTCAAAACATTTCACTGCAGCAAAGGGCGTTATAGACCAACAGTAAATCCTGAGAATGCTTTCAAAACTTCAGCAGTGATTTGATTGTTCTGAATTTTTTTTAAGCTACTTTATGTCCAAAATAATTTGGGGCACAAATTGTCATTCAAGACTGTCAGCATCAGTAGTCAACTAGATAATCATCACATGGAAAAGTTAATCATAAAAGAGAGGGTAAAAAGCACCATTGGTCCCAAACCTTTAATTCCCATTGCAAACTGGTCCCCAACCTTCATTTAATTGCAAATTGGTCCCCAACCTTTTTAATTCATTACATATTGGTCTTTAGCCCTAAGCAAACATAGTAACACGATTTACAAAAAAAAAAAACTGATAGTTTAAACTATCCATTAACTGTTAAAAAATTATGTAAAATTATGTAACATCTGATAGTTAATGAATTCAAACTGTTTAGTAGTTGTCTTTCAATAAATTCAAACTATGCCATAATTTTCTCACAATTAATGAATAATTTAAACTATCAGTTTTCTTCTCTGTAAATCAAATTTTTGTGACTGCTTAGGGTTAGGGACTAATATGCAATGAATTATAAAGGTTTAAGACCAATTTGCAATGAAATGAAGGTTAGGAACCAGCTTGCAATGGGAATTAAAGGTTTGGCACCACAGTTGACATTTTACCCCAAAAGACAATAAAATTGTCATTATCATATTAAATGCGATTGATTTTGATCCACAATACAAAGAAAAATATTTGCTCTGATCTGAAATGCTTACCACCCAGTTCTTCAGGGCCTTCTTGCTAATTCTACTGCTGTCAGGTGCTCCTTCAAATAGACTCATCGTCTTCTCAGCCTCATCTTCCAGCATGAAACGCTCAATGTCCTCCAAATAAATGTACCTAGCAGGAGAATTATAAGTGAAAAAACGAGGTGCAGGAAAAGTGTTCAGACTCTTTATGCCTAAATTCAGAAGACAGTTGTTAAATCATGTTGCCAGCTTATTGCTTATTCTGAAATACAGTAACAAGGAGGAAACGGGTAGCAAGCTCTTTTACTAACTTAAGGCGCAACTTGCCTCTAACTGGGTAGAGTGGAAATACAAAATTCATGTAGCTAACACCAATCATTTAAGTTGATAGGCAACCAAAAAAAATATATATTCTTAGATGAGTCACTTGAGCATGAAAAACTATTCTAAGGCATCACCAAATCCTCCTTTTTCTCTTTCCCTATCCTCTAAGTTCTAATACTACAAAACAGATTCTAGTGAGGAGGCATATTTTATGACGAGGACCCTTTCAAGTTTCAATGCTTTGACTTGGAATTCACTACTAACAGAAGGAGCATGTCAACCTTGAAGGGTTATATAACGACGCACCAACGTGCACAGGGGCGTAGCCAAAAATTCCACTTGGAGGGCGGGGGCGTGATGTGAAACGGGTTATTAGCATGTATAAATTTACAATCACTAATAGAAAATACTAAATAATATTATATATAGACATATAAAATTTGAAAGTGTATAATAACTAAGTTTATTTCAAAAGTTTACAACTCAAAATTCATTAGACAGTTTACATATATAGACACATTGAATTCAAAAATTTATAATAATTAAGTTCAATTTATAGAGTAAAAATAGTTATTTGAATTTTCTATTAATTATAAAAAAATATTATACAAATTAAATTTATTTTATAGCACTTACCGGATAGTCCAAATTATGATCTAAAAAGTTGTTATCAGACAAATACTTTGAGTTAATAAATTTCATGCAATGAAACTAAAATGAAACATGTTTTATAAATTTAGGACTAAAACAAAATGTTTTTAATATGTTTGGAACCAAAACAGAATGTTTAATAGGATAGGGACTAAAAGGAAATAATAATTAAAGAGTAAGGACTATCACCTAATTTATTCAATAAGAAAATGACTGAGACCTTAAATGGATAAAATATACTAGAGCCCATTATTAATTATAAAAATTACAGATAGATACCTAACTTTAATTTTTCTACAATTATATCACATATCCAAGTACCTAATAAAAATTTTTAAAATTTTAGGGGGCGGCTGCCCCCTCCCGCCCCTGAACGTGCAGAAAATGCTCATCTCTACTCTTCAATGATATAATAGTACGAGTTATGCAACTTTGTGACAAACAAGAAGAATGAATCAATCACCTCATAGAGTAAAATGAATGAAATTTCCAGCTAAAAGATTTAAGGCTAGTATGCATCTGAAAAATATTCTAAATAACACGAGTATGTGTTAAAAGGTTAAAGACATACTTGGCCCCAGGTCTAGCAACATTCTGGAATATCCTTCTAGCTGCAAGTTTTGCCTCATATTCACTTTTGATTTGTGTAGTAGACTCATCACCATAACTGGATTCCTGTATCTGCTCATCTAAAGTAGAAAGGGCTCCATGCCGGATTATATTCATCAGTCTTTTCATACTCCAAGCAGACACATTCTTAGGATTCATTTTGTGCAAGCGATCAATAGTTATCCCTTCTCTCTCTTCTTCATCCTTTGAAAGCACCCGGGAGGGCTTAGGACTTTTTCCATGAGGACTTTTCTGCATCAATCCACTCCCTATAACCCTTCTGGGAGACAAATAAGCAGATGTCTTAAGGCCAGGGGGCACAGTTGCTCCAGCTTTCTGCAGATTCTTGACTTCATCCACAAGCCTCTTTTCATCTTCCTCTGCTTTTTTAATCTCAACTAATGGTGGACCGGACAGAGTCTCAATTACATACTGATTAAACAACGAGTCCTGAATTCTATCAAAGTATGTACTGACATGAAAAGATGACGCAAGCACCTTCACCAGAAGGGTTTTTACCAGCCACAACATCACGCCAACCAGGAGACAAACCAGAACCTTAGTCACATACTTGAGGGATGTACTCTTCGTCTCCCTCTCGACCTTCTTATCAAACAAGAAATGCCAAGCAATCAAAACCAGCCCCAACCACAAACAATTCTTAACTGCTTTCCTCAAACCATAAACAAAATACAAAACCCTCTTCCTCAACAGGAAGTTTCTTTCAATGAAGAACACACCTATCCTAACAATCCAGCTTGACACTAACCTCCCACAAATCAAAACCAGAACCAAAACCTCCCACTTCCATAGCATGAGTTTCCACAAACGTTTCTCTCTCAAATAAGGAATTGCAAAGTTGCAAACCAGAGCAGCAATTATCAGTATCAAGCTCACCCATTCAAGCATATCCCAAACACTAAGCTTGCCCTTTTTGAACTCCTCGGGCAAGTCTTCTTCCAGCAACGGATCCTCCTCTTCCTCTTCCGCATTCTTCCCGATAAACCCAGATTTCATTATCTGCCCAGACCTCCCGACCCCCGCCTTGGCCGACTTGGGCTCGGGCGGCGTCGGCCCGTCCAGCAATCTCGATTTCGTCTTTGTCTTCAACAAACCCGACTTCCGCTGGAACGACCCCTCACTTCGCTGGAACGACTTATTCGAAGTACACCTCACAACCTCTTCGCTCTCACCGGCGCTTCCCTCTTTCACCGGCGACTCTCTGAACTGCCTTCTCCTTACCGAATCCGGTTGGCTATGACCAGGCTGCTCAAACGACACCCGGCTGCCAGATGCCGACGGCGACTCCGTCACCGGCGGTAAACCCCGACTCCCTGGTTGAAGCTCCGCCATCTCCAAATCAAAGTCGAGAGAAATCTCACCCGACGCCTTCTGCTTATGCAGGAACTGACCAATCAACCTGGAGGGAGGATCGTCTACCCCGTGCTTCCCCTGCACGAAATCGAACCTGTCACCGTTGTCATTATTACTACTTCCATCTGCATTCACATTCTCCCGCTGCTTCCTTCTGTTGCTCTCCATCTTCTCGGCGTCATTCCAGAAATCGTAGCTCGATTCTCTCCAAATCTTGCCGGGATTCCCCTCACCGCCGTCGATCTTCACAATGAAGTCCTTCCCGGCAGCCGATTCGACGGCCATGATTCCCGAAGAAATGGGTAGAAGTAAGTGGTCATGTGACGACGAGTAAAGCAAATAGAGACAACCGGACCAGAACGGAAATGATGAAAGAACTTGACTTTGCCAGTGGGATTTGTAGGGAAACGCGAGAAAATCTTGGGGTAGTTCGAAGGTTTGGGATTTTGCGGAGAAATTCCGTAGACGCGTGTCCTGGTAAGCACAATAAACAATAAGAAGCGTTTGAAAATGGTTCCGGAAGCGAATAGAGAATTGGAGAGAGCGCCAGATGCCGCAAAAGACAGGTTGTGGACGACAGAAAAATCCCAAAAAAGCGAGCCGTGCGGAGCTGATTCAGCTAAATGGTAGGGTAGGTTTCTTCCGGTCATTTAAATACTCTCCGTTTCACATTAGTCCTAAACAGATTCTTGAAAAAGAAATTTAGAAACAAGTAAAACTTCAGTATAGGTCTCTTTTCTCCTTTTTGTCCTTTCCTAGTCACGTATCTTCATTTTATCTTAGTAAGGTCCCATATTTCATATAATATGTCTCATTGAAATTCTTTCAGTTATTTGGACCATTATCTTTAAAGGAATCTTGGGAGAACATGTCAAATTTAGTCCTAGAATTTCTTAATTATACTCTCAGCACCCTAAAACGTATAGATCTAACACTTCAACCAAATTCATTGCTGCCTAGCACACCAGGAGCCTCGATGGTGTCATTTCGGCATCCTTCACCTTTCTCGCTCACTTTGTTGCCTTGTTGGCTCAATCTTTCATCTATTAGATATATTTTTCCATGGGCAGCAAGCAGTACCAAACTTTCCATGGATCGCTCTCATTCCTACAAAAGTACAGTAGAGGAGTGCAGCCAAATACATATCCATAGCTTGCCCCAGTGACCAATGATCTTCTTGTGGAGGAGTGCAGCAATGCCCTGGCGAACACTCAGGGTATTGGCAGTGCCATTGTCCGAAATTAGGAATTGGATTAGTAAGAGTTTGAGCTATTACACCATTTGAATCACTCAAGGATACAAGAATTAGCAAGGAAAGAGGGAAAGACAAAAACCCTACACTAGAGAAGACTGCAATTGCTCTACTGCAAAAGGGTTTTCTTTTTTCTTTTTTTTTTTTATGCAATTTCACTTTTTTCCTTTTTAATATTGAACTTTTGTTGAAGATGATGTTGGCATATGAGACAATGGAGAGGATGATTTGGTTTATATTTTTTTTAATCCAGGTGAGCTCACTATTTGTGTTTGGTTCATTTCTTCAATTGATTTGGATATGATGGTTGAGTTGTTAATTCACAAGTCTTAAGATGTTAGAAGCAGGAAGATAGAAAATCTAGATACTAAAGTTGTCATTTTTTTTTTATCAAAAGTCGGTTAAAGTTAACAACTCAAATTATTTAGAAAACCCTAATAATAGTATGCATTATATAAAGTAAAAGAGCTTGCTAGGATAAAATGAATGCACATGACCAAGGTAAGATAAAAAAAAACTCCACCATGGAGTTTACTTATTTAGAAACTATAATCTTTAATGTTATATTTTCAAATAAAATGTTCATATTTTATGATAAATTAAAAAAATAAAATCATAAATTAATCACTGTGAATAGTAAAAAGATCAGCTTTTGTGAAAAAAATTGAGTACTTTTTTGTGGGTCTTTGGAACTGACCCTGGTTATTTTCATATTTATTACTAATGCAATCCTCATTTTACTATGTATTAATCCTTTGAAATCTAGCAATCAATCAAAGTACTTCTTCTATTACATCTATTGAATTATTTGGCTTAGCCGGAGATTAAAAAAAATGAAGAAAGATTATGTTATTTTTGCTTTTGTTTTTAAATTTTTATATGTAAATTGAAAACTTTGAAAAATAAATAAATATTAAAATAATAATTTAAAAGATAGTATGATAAAATAATTTATTAAATATAAAAATATTACAAAAATTTAGTTTAGAATACACTACACTAGTTTTGAAGAGAATAGAGTATTGATTAACATCGAACATTTTACTTGCTTATCAAGATCTTAATTACAGTAACTCTCAACTTTCCTCGATATGATGATTCTTTTGAGTGCAAGGATTCACTTTCTAAATTAAAACTTTTTTCGCTTTCTTTTTCTCGTAATAAAGTCTTTTTTTTTTTTGTGTGTGAATAAAAGATGTATTAAATAAAAAAGGAAAATTACATGACAATGTCTTATTTAAACGAAAATAAGCCTAGCCAACAACTTGCCAATTGGCAATATCTTATGGATCATACATGGGTGTTAGAGGGATGCCCCAGGCATGCGATAGAACAGCATTTAAAACAAAGATGCGCTGGACCAATAAAACATCTTTCCAGAGGCAGGACCCAAAAAAACATCTTTCTAGAGGCAAGTTCCATGCGTTTTTCGGCCAGACGTTCAACTAATTTCATATGTAATGAATATTTATTTAATTTATATACTAATATTGAGAGTTAAATTATTATTTTTAAAAAAAAATGTGTATTCTATTAATTTTTCTTCTTTAGACTAAGTAAGGAGAAATGCATAAAATTAATTACCCAAAAATAATATAACATTAGTTGTTAAATGAAATTAGTTATAGACAAGAATAAAACAAACCTTACAACACGTGATTGCTTATGGTTTGCCTTGGAAGCTTTAAAAAGGTGATTAAATAATCTCTTTTTTGTAATTTTTTTAAAGTAAATTCATTTAAAAGTTAATACTTTAATTGTATAATGATCACTTAATTCATTTTTAACAAAATAACATATTTTTGAATTTTTTCCTTATCAAGCTTTGAAAAGGAAAAATTAATAAATAAAAAAAGGCTTCCTTTTTAAAAAATAAATAAATAAAAGATCCTTCCTGGTAAGTGGTAACGTGACAGTTTGCATGTTTTTTAGGTCACTTGACATGTGATCAGGGGAAAGAAACATGACATCTCAATACAAAATTATAAATTAAAAAAAAAAAAGACAAATCAATGAATTATACTGCTTCCGTACATATTCTTCGCACTATTTGACTTTTACACATAGTTTAATTTAAATTTATTTATATTAATATTTATTAAAAAAATTTAAAAAAATACATATTTAGAAATTATATATCTTGATTTATTATTCTTATATAAAATTTTTTTCATTTATATATTAAAATATTAAAAATAAAAATTTATATATTAATTACTGAAAAATAAATTGTGCAAATAATATGGAACGAAGTAAATAATATATAAGTTACAAAGTACTGTCTTTTGGTAACTAAGCTTTGTCTCATCTTATATTAGCATCAATGATTAATATTATAGTTTTAAAAAAGCTATTTAAAAATAACTTTTAGTTTTTAATTTTAGCATTTTCATTTTAATTATTAAAAAAATTATCTAAAATTCTAATACTAATGATAAAAGTTGTTTTTAAATGGGACCAAATATTATGATACGTTGATGAAAAACTCATTCTTTAATATATATATATATTTACACCTCTATTAATATTGAAATTATGGGGTTAATTAGTTTTTATTTGTCTCTCCACTAAAACCGATTCTATATGCCAAAGTCGGGACAACTTATGGCCAACCCATTTACAGTGGATGCATTAAAATCTCCTAAACGACTAAACGTACACGATAATAATTTCTTCCGCCTGCAATATCGACACACATTTAATGTTGAGCAGCAAATGGTGCGGCTTATGCCTAGCTAGGAAGGGCTTATGATCCTCAGGAAGATCTTCTTATGTTTGACCTTTGCCAGATTGGTTGTTGCCAGCTTTGAGCTTATATAATCAAATCTTTTACTTTCAAAAAATAAAATGAAATATATTGTTTTGGGCTGTCCAAAATGCGGAATCTATGGTGCACATATGTGTAATTATGCATACCCAATTATTTTTTAAAAATACCCTCACTAAAGAAACGTAATTCCGGAATTGCCTTGGCCTGTTTTATCTCCAAACAACAAATTCAAGGAAGATATCTGCAAAGAATTCTTTTCACTGCAAGCGGTTTTATTCAATTTCTTCAGATCGTGGTTAGAGCGGCTGATTGATTTTCACGTCTGCTGTTCTTTTGTGTTTTTTTTTTTTTGTTGCTTTTCAGATTAGTAATTTTCTCCTCGCCAGCTCTCCAGCAATATCCATCATCGGCGATGTATGGTGGCGATGATGATGCTCCGATGAGTCTAATTCGACAATGAAATCGAGGGAAGTAGCAGACTGGTTGTTGCTTAGACCTTCTCCGCCTTAATTAACATAGACGATGATGAGGCTTGATTCATATCAACGGCAGCGACAATAAACTATACATTGAAGTTTTTATAATTAAAGTGTGATTAATGATAATACTGATTATTGAAGAAGCCTTTTTTGTTGTTGATTTGGCGAAATCCTCGTATGTGTGTGCTAATATGGATATCTTGCATAGCTGATTGTGTCATTGTTCCGGCTTGTTGTCCTCCTTGTAAGCTTGAGTGATGTTTTTCCGGTTTTGCGACTAAGCTTCTTTCTCTCCTACTTCCTTTTGATTTATTATATTACCTTCTTTCCAAAAAAAAAAAAATCCAACAAGTGCCCACTACAAATTATATGAAGTGTCTTTATTTTTCTAAGATGTGCCTAATTACATTTAGAACTCAAAGTAAGTAATTCTTACCTCTCTGTGTTTTTGAAATTTAACCTATATTTAAATGTCAACTAAAGTCTTATAAATTGTCTATTAATAATTTGATAAGTGTCTATTATCTATCTACTAAGTGCCTACTAATAATCTGATAAGTGTTTACCATATTCCTAAAATATGTCGTCTATTCTTTTAATAACCTAAGAAGTGTACCATCTTCCTAAGATGTATCGTCTATAATTTGCTAGTGTGTGTCGAATTACATTTAAAACTGAAAGAGGGCATGTGTAACCTACACATATTGTGGAATTAGAGGCACAACTTACCAGATTGTGTCTTAACATGTCAACTTACAAAAAATAAATTGTATTAAAGATGTATTGAATTGAAGATGTATATAGGGCATATGCAAGTGACAAACACTTTCAGACTCCATAGTCAGACCTCGAATTAAGTTGGAAAGTTTCCCAGTAAACAAAATTCTCGAACTCCACTCAATCTTAAAGCTAATCAAACCAATGCTTCCAAAAAGTATTACTCTTTACCTTTTTGTGAATTCCAGAAAAACATGCACGACTTTGGTTGTTGAAGGTTACCTCACTTCTACTAATTCCAACACAATTTCTTGTATCATGCCACCACTGGACAGATTTTATTGCTAAGGGAAAGCTGAGCAAATCAGCTTACCGTTGAGAGCAAACAATAGCTTCTAGCATCTGATGGAAATTCTTAACTTTTTCATCTCGGAATCACCGAATCGCCGGAAATTGTCGCTGCACTAGTCGAGCTTCATCGATTGGCGCCAACTGCATGGTGATCCTGATGGGGAAACTTGCACTACAATGGCAGATTAGAGAAAACTGGTGAAGAAGAGGCATAGGGCCAAGATGGTGGTGACGGTGCCGCTGAAGTGGTGAGAACAGGAGTGAATGAGTTGAAAAACAGGAAGATGAATTTTTAGGGGTAGTTTTGCCAATTGAAAATAATTAGTTAGCTGATTCCGTGGGCTTCTACCATGAAACTATTGTTGGCTTATTGTGTGCAATTGCACACAGGCCCATGTTAAAAAGACTAGCCCCAAAAAGATTGAAATACTTCCCCCCTCTATAAAATTTTTAACTCTCAATTTAACTTATTACTACCCTCATTTAAATTATGTTTACATAAAAAAATAAAAAGAATATTTTTATTTTTTATTCTTTATTTAAATATTCACTACACAAAATCATTTAAACTCTTACTACACAAATCCCAAAAAGAAAGCTTTTTTAAATTTAGTTTTATGGGTAAAATTGAAAAAAATATTACAAATTACATACACCTTAATCTTTGTGCCCAGAAAAATATTTCATTGTTTATAGGACAGAAGGAGTATATCCAAAAGAGTTGCCACCTCCATTGTGTTTGTTACACGAATTCTAGGGTTACTAGGTTTTTTAGCTCGCGCGTTGCCACAAGGAAAAAAAATCCATAATCTAGGAAATATATGAATTGTTTAAAAAGTAAAGTTTGGGGACAAGTGGACCATGCTTAGAACTTGACAAACCATAGTGATGAAATTTGTTTTAAAATATAAAAATAATATGGGAAAGTTTGGGGATCAAAATAATAAATATATAGCATTTAGTATTTCAAAAGAAAAAAAATCGATAAATTAAAGGTTGAGATGAATTTAAACTAAAGAAAAATGTGAAAAAGCCCAAATGCAAAAAATAACAACATAAGCCCCCAACAAAGTAGAGGTATTTGGTGCACCAACCGGCCTGACCCGGCACGGGACTTGTTCAGCTGGGCCTGGCTTGGGCCTAGATCTAGAGGGCCCAGGCACAACCCGGTAAAAGGCGTGCTGGGTGTTATGAGTTTTCCAACCCTAATTGCAAGTGCACAGTGGATTTTGAAGTTTAGTAAGAAAAAGTATCATTCCCACAATGATTGATTGAATTAGTTGCCAAGTACCACTATTCTAAGTTAACTTTAGCTAAACAACCAAAGTTGAATCAAAATTTAAACAAGTCAAACAAATAACTAAACTTAGCTAAGTGAAATGCTACTAACCTAGGATACAATAATGCAATCAAATTTTTGGTTTTTGTCAAATTACAAAGGCACACTTCCTATGGGTTCACTACTTGATTTGGTTAATTAGTAAATTAAGGCTAATAGTTTGGTTTTTCTACTTGTTGGTGAAGTTAATTAATAAGGCCTTTACTCTTCCAAGTGAAAAAGTCACTCTCCCAAGCTTAAACTAGAATGGACTCCCATCCAAATTGTTAGTTCAAGAGAGACATTGTCAAGCTTAATTTACCTTCACCTAATGTCCTAGACTAGTCTCCCAACAAGCCTATGGTCACTACACTTTTCTCCTAATTCCAATTCCTTTTAATCTTTTCCAAGAGTTTAAAAGAAATCTAAAGCGCAATTGACTAGGGTTCTTAATCAATCAACATAACAATAAACTCAAGGAGAAGAGTAAACAAGCAAAGGAGGAAAATTAAAGACAAATAACCCTTAATCCAACCAACATAACCAATTCAAGTAAATACAACCATAGAAAGTGTAGAGAAAACTACTCCATAATCAAACTAAACATAAACATGAAAATACATAAAATAGCATCCATGTCTAAATACAAGGAGAATGAAGGAAAGAAAAAACCCAAGAGACTCTAGATGTTTGATTCCTCAAGGCTCCTACAAGTCTTTAAGTCCTCCAAGCCTTCTTCAAGTAAGAATCCACAAATGTTCTCAAGGAAAATGAAGAAATGCAAGAGATGGTGATGAAAAACCTAAGTCTAAGATAAGAAGATGAAGATGAAGCCAGGTTTTTCTACTTTTTGAGATGTCATTTTCACCCCACCTACTAATTTGGATAGAAACCTTTAGCTAATAGTAAGCCTAGGTTCAAAATTGAGGTGGGGGACCATTTTTCCCGAGTACAAGGGCACCTAGGAGTCAGGAGGGGGCTTTCTGGTGCTTAGACCTTCAGGCTCAAAGGTGCCTGATACCTAGGCCTCAGGAGGATATTATCTGGCGCCTAGGCCTCTAGGTTCGAGGATGCCTGGGGCTTAGGTCTCAGCTGGTGCCTAGGCCTCAATAGGTGATTTTTCAAGTAGAAACACTTTGAACTATGGCGCCTATGCTTCACTCCTAGGGTTTAAACTCCACGGTTATAAATCCACTTTGACTTCCACATGCCCGTTTTCCATTCCACTTGTCCCGATCCCATTCCAATGCTACGGTTCACTTATCCAACTTACAAAATGAAATAGTGAAGCAATAATCGGCTGAAAATGTTGGGTGGTGAAGTGGAAAATGGTGGTCAAAGTTGACAAAAAATCAACATGTTTGACCACAAAATTAACATCTATCAAACTCCTCCAAACTTAGAAAAATTCTAGTCCCTAGCATTCACTATCCTAAAAATATAAAACAAACAAAACATAAAAGCTAACAACACATACTCAATATCATATCATAAAGTCATCCAAAGTACAAGCTCAACTCAAGAGAAATTAAGGTAAGTAATGAAAGAAAAACATTGTCATTAATAGTAGGTAATCACTTGTTAAGTGTTTCACTTCTTAATTTATGGTTGCCTAGTGCATCTACGGCCTATAATGCCACTTCATTCATAAATTTACAAAAAGGCCCAAACTACCCATGAATTGTCTTTAAGAAGTATCCATGCAAATTTAAGTCCAATGACATATATATAAAGTTGTACTGTGGCTGAGTTTGGTATGGACAGAAATCGGATGAAGGTGTTTTGAGGTGGAGCTAAAGAGTAAGTCAAGCATATACACCATGGGCAATCCTAATAATCAAATCTAAAGTCTCACCCAAGGTAATCCAATTTAAGAAAAATGCTTTTCTTGGCTTCCAAACAACAACCCACATAACCTCTACATGCACAATTTTGACAAAACACTTCAGTGAACACCTTTCAAATGAATGAAGTACTTCTACCTTTCCTTTTTTTTATTTATTTTAAAAAAATTAAAGAAAAATTTAATGGGGGCTTTTTCATATTGACTCGTTTTACCTTTTTCTTGATGGAAAGATAGATTTTAACAAACTAGAAATTCACTCAATTTTCAAACTTCAAACAATTGTGCATAATTAACCCATAAAACACTTAAACCATAACTATATAATCTCAACAAAAAATCATAACCCAACATCTTTTCCCTCAAACTTGTTCATTATTCACTCATATAACTCACACATTTTCACCCTTCTTAAGCCCATACATGCAATGCTTAACTTACTTTAAGGACAAGAGAGGACAAATAATAATGGATATGGCTCAATTATGTGGGTTAAACAACAAAAATAGCTTAAAGGCTCAAAGGGGTTAACTAAGGATTATAATGAAGGATTAGCCATTTAGGTATATAGTTAGCCCTAAGTTGTCATTTTTATCCCCTATTTGCATGCATCAATTTGGATATAAATAAGTCCAAAAGCAAATTAAGGAATCCATAAACAAAACAAGCATCACTCTAAAGAAAGAAATAATCCATAACGCAAGTGTATCACATAAGGCCCAAAGACTCACCGGGTATGGTTTCTACCATTAATGACAAGTGAAAATCTTTTCTTACTTAACAAAACTTACAATCAAGTTGAACTTGTAAATAAATTCCTCTAATCATAATCAAAAGCCTGTATTGGGTACCTAAAAGCACACAACCTAAATGTAACTATATACTCATACATTCACCCACTATATGCCACACATGATAATGAAAAGAGATATGATTAGCATGCAATGTCATAAGAAAAGAAAAAAAATCACCAAAACTAGTCTAAAAGAAAGAACATACAACTAAATGCCAAGTCCTAGGAAAACACTTAAACAAGTATAATCCACAAACACATTTTCCCCCCAAACTTAAAGTCAACATTGTCCACAATGCTGACAAAAAAAGCTAGAAAGGAGATTGTGGTTCAAGAATCATACCTGAGGGGTGGATGTTCCTGCCTCCAATTACTTTCACTCAAACTCTTAGTGATGGTGACACTTCATCTTTTGATATTTGCTCTTGATCTTTCCACCATACACCTATAATAAGTACAAAGAGTAATTAAGAGACATTTTTCCTAAAACTCAACTTATTGAAAATACAATTTAAAAAACAAAGGAGAGAAGAAATGTTCCCAACAAGCGCTTGATTTATTGTCTCTAGCTAGACACCAACTCCTTTGTTTTAGGCACTAGGGTGGGTGATGTGGCTCCACACCCTCTCCTTTGTAAGAATGCTTCCGATGCTTGGAAAGTCAAATATGCATCCAACAAGATGTGCTCCTCTCCATGCTTGAGTTCTCATTTCTTTCCTCTTTAATCATTTTGGGATTCTTCACATTTCCATTCCTTGTTGCTACCCATTTCTTCTTCATTGTTTTCTTCTTCTTTTCTTCCATCAAAGAGTGTGTTGCCTCATCTTTTACTTTTTCCTTAAGATTTGGGAGCTCAAATTCATTGACTTTCTTTTGGTCACCACCCATAACAAAAGTAGGAGAATTCCCTTGGTTGGATTCTATGACTACATCAACCATGTATACTCTCATCTTAGGAGGCGGAGTGCTAGAATCAAACATGTTGAACTCAACTTTTTCATCCTCAACATTGAATATGAGCTTGCCTTTCTTCACATCTATAGTTACTCCGGCGGTGGCCAAGAATGGTCTTCCAAAGATAAGGGGGACTTGGTTATCTTCTTCCATGTCAAGAATCACAAAATCCATGGGGAAGACAAATTTGTCAACTTTCACCAAAACATCTTCTATTACTCCCCATGGATACTTGATAGACCTATCCGCCATTTGTAATTGTATTGTGGAGGGCTTTACTTCTAGCCCCAATTTATTGGCAATAGACAAGGGCATCAAGTTGACACTTGCACCAAGGTCACATAATACCTTTTTGAACTCAACTTCTCCAATTGTGCATGGAATAGTGAAGCTTCCGGGATCCTTCAATTTTGGTGGAAGCTTTTGTTGAACAATTGCACTACATTCTTCCGTGAGGCATATGGTCTCAAACTCTTCAAATTTTCTTTTCTTTGCAATGACTTCCTTCAAGAATTTACCCCAATTTGGCATTTGAGTTAAGGCCTCCAAGAATGGGATGTTGATGTGAAGCTTCTTAAAAATGTCCAAGAACTTGCCATATTGATCATCAAGCTTCTTCTTTTGGAACCTTTGTGGGAAAGGTAAGGGTGGGTTTGGTAGGAGTTTTTGCACTCTTTGGGGTTGTTTTTTTAGAAACTCCACCACTTCCTCTTCTTCTTGAACTTGCACTTCATCTTCCAAGATTGGTTTTCCTTGAGTGGGTGTCCTTATGTAAGGATCTTCAAGCTTCTTTCCTCCCCTAAGTGTAATTGCATGACATTGCTCCCTTGGGTTCAACTCGGTGTCACTAGGGAATTTGCCTTTTTGAGATGTCTTCACTGCCAAAGCCAATTGCCCAATTTGATTCTTCATGTTCTTGATGCTTGCACTCACATTTGCCTCCATACTAGCAAAGTTAGCACTCAAGATAGCCGTCTTGGCTTCATTCTTCTCCATTCTATCTCTTGTCTCCTTCATAAATTGCAACATAATTTCTTCCATAGAAGGCTTCTTCTCCATTGAGACTTGGTTGAAACCGGGAGGTGGTGGCGGTTGTTGCACATTCCTTGTGTTACCATAAGAGAAATTTTCATGGTTCCTCCAACTTGGGTTATATTGATTTCCCATTTGGTTGCCTCTAAACCCAAAATTCCGGTTGCCCATGAAATTTGCTTCTTCAAGCTCCATATCCATATGTCCACCATATGTGTTAGAGGTAGAGGCGGCGGCTTGCTCAATAGTTGGCTCCTTTTTGTTGGTCAACTTGGATACTTGATTCATGAGTGAAGCCATTTGTGCCGACAAGGCGGTCAATTGATCAACCTCAAGTACCCCTCTTCGTGGTTGAGCTCTTTCTCCCGGCCATTGCTCTCCATTTAATGCCAATTGCTCTAGAATTTGAAAAGCATCACTGGCCGTCTTTGACATCAAGGATCCACCGGCCGAAGCATCAATCATAAATCTTGAAGTGGGTACTAAGCCTTCATAGAAAAGTTGAATTTGTTGCCAATCCAAGAATCCATGTTGTGGGAACTTCCTAAGCAACTCTTTGAATCTCTCCCAAGCCTCCGAAATAGACTCCATCTCATGTTGTTTGAATGTCACAATTGAAGCTTTTAAGTGGGCGACCTTGGATGGAGGAAAAAACTTGCTCAAGAATTTTTCGGCCATTTCATTCCATGTAGCAATGCTTCCCGGTTGAAGTGATTGATACTACCCTTTAGCTTTGTCCCGGAGTGAGAAAGGAAACAATCGGAGTCTAATAGCATCGGTGGAGACTCCATTAGCCTTGAATGTGTCACAAGCTTCCAAGAAATCCGCTATGTGAGTAGTGGGATCCTCCGAAGCCAAGCCTCCAAATTGGTTTTGTTGGATGAGAGAAATCAAGGATGGCTTCAACTCAAAGTTGTTGGCTTGAACCGGTGGTCTCACAATACCAGAATAATTCTCCGTCACCAAGGGTCGGATGTACTCCCTAATAGGCCTTTGTGGATTTCCTTGGATAGACTCCATCTTGATGATCCATCCTTTCCTCCATTTCCTTACCAGACTCCATCTTAATGATCCATCCCTCCATTTCCTCCATTGCCACCATTATATCCATTACCATTGAATGATTATCACCCCCACCCTCCCGAACTGAACTTCGGTTTTGGATGTAGAGGTGGAACTTGATTCTCCCAAGTGTGATGGAGTTGCTTCTAAGCTCAAACCTCTAAGATGTCTTTCAATCTCCGGAATGAATGGCAACAAAGTAGAGTGTTGGGAACGGGTCATACACCAATGGTACCTATCAAAGAAATATCCAAGCACAAAGGCAACAAATAAGTAAAGAAATAAAGGTTTAGTCTAGAGTCAATCTTCTAGCAATGATATTGAACAAATCAATACAATCAATCCCCGGCAACGGCGCCAAAAACTTGTTGTGAGTTTTACAACCCTAATCCGCAAGTGCACGGGACGTGTGTAGATAGGGTGAATAAGATATCGTTCCCACGAGGATTGATTTGCATTGTTTGCTAATTACCACTACCTTGAGACTCACTTTAGCTAAACAAGCAACAATTGATGATTTACTCACTATGAAAATAACTAAGTTTGCAACTCCACTTAAATTACTACTAAACAAGAACAACAAACACAATGCAAATTAAGGGTTTTCTAATGAATTAACAAAACACACTTCCTATGATTTTCACTATTTGACTTGGTTAGCTAGTGAATTAAGGCTAATAGTTTGGTTTTTCTACTTGTTGGTGAAGTTAACTAATTGGGCCCTTACTCTCCCAAGTGAAAGGGTCACTCTCCCAAGCTTACACTAGAATGGACTCCCATCCAAATTGCTAGTTCAAGAGGGGCATTACAAGTGCAATTTACCTTCACCTAGTGTCCTAGACTAGTCTCCCAACAAGCCCATGGCCACTACACTCTTCTCCTAATTCCAATTCCTTTTAATCTTTTCCAAGAGTTTAAAAGAAATCTAAAGTGCAATTGATTAGGGCCCTTGATCAATCAACACAACAATAAACTCAAGGAGAAGAGTAAACAAGCAATGAAGGAAAACCAAAGTCAAATAGCCATTAATCCAACCAACATAACCAATTCAAGTAGCTACAACCATAGAAAGTGTAGAGAAAACTACTCTATAATCAAACTAAACATAAACATGAAAATACATAAAAGAGCATCCATGTCTAAATACAAGAAGAATGAAGGAAAGAATGAACCCAAGAGATTCTAGATGCTTGATTCCTCAAGGCTCCTACAAGTCTTCAAGCCTTCCAAGCATTCTTTAAGTAAGAATCCACAAATGTTCCCAAAGAAGATGAAGAAATGCAAGAGATGGTGATGAAAAACCTAAATCTAAGATGAGAATATAAAGATGAAGAATGTATTCCTTAGCTAGGTTCTAGGTTTTTCTACTCTTAGAGATGTCATTTTTACCCCACCTACCAATTTAGATAGAAACCATTAGCCAATAGCAAACCTAGGTTGAAAATTAAGGTGGGGCACTATTTTTCCTGGGTACAAGGGTGCCTAGTCTTCAGAAGGGGGCATTCCGGCGCATAGGCCTCCAGGCTCAAAGTTGCCTGGCACCTAAGCCTCTGGAACATACTATTTGGCGCCTAGGCCTTCAAGCTCGAGGGTGCCTGGGGCTTAGGCCTCAGCTGGTGCATTGGCCTTAAGAGTTGATTTTTCAAGCAGGAACACTTTGAATTATGGCACCGAGACCTCACTCCTGGGGCCTAGGCCCCACAATTAGAAATCCAATTTGATTTTCGCATGCCCGTTTTCCATTCAGCTCCTCCCGATGCCATTCCAATGCTACGGTCCGCTTCTCCAACCTACAAAATGAAAGAGCGAAGCAATAATCGGCCGAAAATGTTGGGTGGTGAGGTGGAAAATGGTGGTCAAAGTTTATAAAAAGTCAACATGTTTGACCACAAAACTAACATTTATCACCGAGTCCATGCTGGGCTTTACCTAGTCTTAAGCCAAGCTAGCTCAGGCCCGCCTTTTTTAGAATTTTTTTAATTTTTATTTTCACACAATTTTTTGGAAAATTACTTATTTTAAGAGTGAAACACCACTACCGGTGTGAAATTTTATTAATTTTAAAGCCAAACAACAGTTACATAACATGAAACAGGCCTTACATAAGTTAATGGTGAAACGCTTCCTAAAATTAAACTTAAAAGAAAACATATGATCTGTGCTGAACAACATAATCAAATTAAATACAAAGTAGAAAGATAAAGAGCAAACCCTAGATTTAAGCATATACCTCATCGGAGTTTTCATCGTCGAAACTCTTGTGGTTTTGCATTCATAATACTGCAAGACCCCAAGCACGGTTACATATACAAACCTCAATTGCACCCGGGGATAACCTTGTTCATTTCTTTAAAATTACACATTTTCCGGAGCTAAAAGCTAACTCAGATGCAATGGTTGAGATGGGAACAACTAGAACTTCTTTGGCAATGTTAGGGAGTATTGGAAATTTGTTGCTTCTTATTTTCCACCATTGTAGATGTTGGTCTTACTATTCTCTCAGACCAAGTTGAGGTATACATCCACTTTAATAAAACCAAAGGCTACTGCCCGAGGTTATTTGAGGAGTTGTTCAGCCAGATTAAATGCTGATAAGCCCGACAATGATGAACACCCGACGGTAGAAGAACTAGTGTTCCCTACCTTATTCTTATGCCGGTCATCATAAATCTTAATAACTCCCACAAGTGCTTTTTAACAGTAATAGTCATAGCATGAATAAAAATATGCGACATTTCTAATAAACTATAATAATCCTCAAGTAGCTGTTGTATACCCGTGACTTTGACAATTAGGTCTAGTGCAGATGTAAGTAAATAGATTTGGGGCATATCACTGAAATATAAAATTCATTTGTCTTTTATGTCCTTCACCAAATGCATTAAAACCTTGTGAGATGTGGGATAGTATACACTAGAGCAAAAAATAGTGGCATCATAAAAGTATCGTAGCACAGTAGCTACTTTTGACAGTTTATCTCACATCTCTTGTTTCAAAATTATTTTCTTCTCTTTCACATTTATAAAACATGTCATGTATGTATCAAATGGCATCACATCCATCAACATCTTATAAGTCGAGTTTTATCGAGTAGGGCAATCAAGTTTAAACCATTTCCAGCTAAATTCGAGGCCATTTTCAGGACAATATGCCTTAAATTCTTTGGAAACTTTGTTCCTTCCTTTCAAATAATGGATTGCCCACTGAATGAGAGTAATTTTAGTACTCAAAACTTAAAGACCTTTTTGGACAGCTTAGTTTAAAATATGACATACACATCTAATGTGAAAAAACACAGCATCGTTGTTAGATGCATTATCAAATGTTATGCTAAAAATCTTGTCATGATAAAAAAAACTCTTTAAAAGTTTCTGAAATAACTTGGAATATGTTCCAACCAATATAATCGACATCATCCACTTAAATGTAATGATACATTTTTGAACGACCAAACTATCATCAATCCAATATGCAATGATATAATAATAATTTTGTCATAGTGGTGAAGCCCACATGTCACTAGTAAATGAGACAAAATGATCAAAAATAAAGAAGTATGCTTGCAGGTTTGATTTACCGGCTTCATAAACTTTAAATGCCTCTCTTCTAACAGTACTCCTAGATGTTCTTTTAAAAGTAATGTTTAATTGTGATTTAATCCAATTTTCTGTGTGCTTATCTTCAGCTTGTCTAAATGGTTTTTCAGTCAACATCATCTATTCTACCATGCTTTCTCTACAATTTTGTTGATTAAATCTAAAAATACCTTATCCGCTAGCAGTACTCCTAAGTTGTGTTTGACTGTCGGTACTAGCTGTTGCCTCCAGATAGTGATTCAAATGCTTATATTCCACATGCCGTTTGAGTGTTCCCATGCCGAAGTTCTTCTTGTGTGCAAGCTTGGTCTTGTAATGTTTGCAATTTGTGAACCTCACATCGTTGCCATAAACAGCCTTCTCGAAAACCTGGTCAAAGTACTCCAAAACTCATACGGTGAGCTTCAACGTCTTACCTTGTCTTTCAACTTCAAGTTGATGGCTTGTTGGGGTGGGTTGGGAACCATCTCCTACACCAACATTCTCTACTGGCGTTGCCTTCAGCTCTTCAACGTCATCATTAGAAAGTTGATCATCGAGTCCCAAGTCATATTGAGCCATATCGAATTGCTCATCATCGTCGATTTGTTGGATTTTAGCCCCACAAGTCACCGATTGGGAAACGACACAAAAAAATGACCTTATACTGGTGCGGGATGAAGAGTTTGAGACATTTCCCTTTTCTTTTAATGCCATTTGTGTGAGAATAAATTAACAAGATGGAGAATTTTGGAAGTAATTAAGGAATGATTAAGAAAAAAATGAAGGAAATAAGGTTGAGAGCTTAAAGAAAATGAAAGAATGTATTAAAAAATAGAGAGAGATTGTTAAGATTTGTGTGAAGAAATAGTGGAAATGGCCTCCCTATTTATAAGGGAAGACCTTTTCTCTTTTTCTTTTTACCTAAACGCCCTTAAAATATAGTTGTTGATGGGGACAAAAATGTAAATTTGGGGTACAAAAATTACTGTAGACCATTGGAGGGACTAAAGTTGCAATTTCCCAAAATTTTGAATTTCTGGTTGTTTGTTACCGTTAGGACTGGACAAGCCTGGACCGGTCCGATTCGGGCTTGCCGATCCTGGTTTGAGCCATGCCTGGTCCTATGCCTCGAGGCCGAGCCGGTCCCAGGTTTGCCTCTCTTTTCCCTCAGGCCCATACCCACCCCTCCTTCATCCATGCCTATCCTCGGCCCGTGCCAAGCCTAGCTTTGACTGTGCCCGTGCCGGGTTTGACCCAGGTCGATCTCAACCCGCCTCGATGAACACTTCTGCAAGAAAGTGATCACCTTGTCAAAAAGTGATCAATGCTAAAAAAAAAACAATTGTCTCATAAGAAATGGGTCACATGGAGAAAAAAGGATTGATGAAAACACAAAAAAAGAATAACACCATTTATGACCACTTTGAAGCATATATGACCATAAAATGATACTTTTTATTCACTAATTATTAAACATTGAATAATCTTAACACGTTTAGTATATAAAAGGGAAAAAGGGGGAAAAATATTGTTGAATTAGGTAAAAAGCGCAGACAGGTAAGAAGTATCAATGTTAACAAAAAACACCAAAAGAAATGTGGTTTTTTTTTTGTGATCAGAATTTATTGCAATTTATTACAAAAGTAGGGATGATAATAAACTATTTTAAACCTAGTGGATGAAAGGATTTGTTACACGAAGCCTGAATGACCTCAAATGCAATAAAATGAAACTTTTTATGCACTATTCATTGAATAGTGATTTGGCGTATGTATTTAGTATATACGAGGTGCATGGAGGCTGCGCGTTACGGTGGTTCATATGATTATTGTATAAATTTGTGGAAAGATGTAGAGACTTGATATAACAAAAAAAATATGCTTTTAAGTTTCAACTCTTATAATTTTAGAACAAAATAATATTCACATTTTGCTAAGTGGAGGCCAGAGTAAAAAATGCAACTACAAAAAACATAAGCAAAACAAATCATAGTTGCTAATATTTTACTTTAGAAGATAATAAAAAATGGCAAAAAAATTAGAGCTTAAGAGAACAAATGGAGAGCTTTGGTAACCCGCACATTGTAGTCGATTTTTTTGTAATAAATTTTAATAATAATAGTGCGACACATAACATGTTATATGCTTCGAAATAATTCACATTTGGTCTATTAATTAAAAACAATTCAATAAAATTTTTTATCTTTTATTAACCCAAAATCTAATTTTTAATATCAATAAAAAATTTATTTAGAAAAATTTACTCTCAAATTTAACAATTATGGACCAAATTGCTTTATTAAACTATAGAGCTTGAAATAAATAATTAATGCTACAAATCTTAATAATCAATAGTAAAATAATAATGATAGAAATAATTATTAAAGCTTCATTTTAGAAAACAACAATAAAGAAAATCAATAAAAAAAGTTAGGATCAAGACAAACAAAAACAAAAAATTTAGGCATTAAGGATTTAACAATTGACTTAATGAGGATAAAAAAAATTTTAACTAAAAAATAAATAAATTATGGTCACCAATGTCTTGCTTTAGAATATACTACATAAAAAACAACAAAAAGAAAAACTTGAGGGCTAAGAGAACAAATAGAAGATTTAATTAAATAATTATAAAATTCAAGGACTAAAATCTAACACGGACGTAACTTAGGTCCAAAAAATAAAAAATTAGAAAGGCAGGGAATGAATCAAATTTTAACCGAAAAAAAATGTGAGCCAGATAAAAACTAGAAAAATTGCAACCTAGGCCTTCATAAAGAAAAGCGCCTTACAAAATGAGATAAAACTTAAAAAAAGCAAATCGTATCTTGGGAAAAGCAAAAAAAAAATATAAAAAGCAAAAAAAAAAACTACTAAACCATGGCCCAAAACCAACTAGCCTTAACCAGCCCAAAACTGAGTTACTGTTCATCCAACAGTACCAATGTTAATATTTAGAAGTATAGTGTAACTAGGTGTTTTTTTACCTGCACTTTGTAGCGTGTAATTTTTTTATTTTTGATAAATTTACCATTAAATAAATATCAATTAAAATTTTATTTTATTTTAATTTTGAATTGATTTTTTTATGTTGTGTTCTTATCATAAAATGATTAGTCATGATAAAAAAGTAGCATTGTACATGTTTAAAAATGATGGATTTTTTTATCGTTAGAGAATAATTAACTAAAATTTTTTCTTTTATTAACTCAAATTCTAATTTTTAATATTGGTGGAAAATTTATTTAGAAAAGTTTGCTTTTAATTTAGCAATTATAAACCAAATTACTTTATTAAACCATAAAGCTTTTTAATTAAATAACCCATGCTACAAAACTCAATTATTAATAATGAAAAGATATGATGGAAATAAAAAAATTGTTTTTAATTTATTTTGGTTTAGAAAATTGTACATAAAAAACAACAAAAAAGTTTGGGGAGTAAGAGAGCAAATAGGAAGAATATCAAGTACACCAAAACGTAACACCGGAGTCAAACTTAGTGACTTATATGGTAAAGGTTAGAAATTTTGGGACGGAAAACGCATTTAACCACGACAAAAAATAAAATAGGCTTAAACTAAAAAACTTGCAATGCTGGCCCCAAGACGCGATTCGCCTATCTAAAAGTGGACTAAACTTAAAAAATAGTCAATCTAGTCCAAAAGAAAAAGCAGAAAAAATGTTTTTTTCAATTTGGGGAGTAAGAAAGCAATTAGGAAGAATATTAAGTACACCAAAATGTAACACGGGTCGAATTTAGTGACTTATATGGTAAAGGTAAGAAATTCTAGGACGGGAAACACATTTAACCTCAACCAAAAGTGAAACAAGCTTAACTGAAAAATTTGTAACACGGGACCTCAAGACACGATCCGCCTGCCAAAAAGTGGACTAAACTTCAAAAACAGTCAATCTAATACAGAAAAAAGCATAAAAACAAAAAAGAAAGCCGTGACACTGTTGATTAATTGTGCACTTTCACTCTACTTTTGCACTATTCATCTACAATAACTTGTATTCATCTTTAGAAGTATAGTTTAATATACTAGGTTTTTTAGCCTGTGCTTTGCAACAAGAAAAAATATCCATAATCTTATGAAATATAAAAATGACCTAAAAGTCAAAATAAAGTTTGGGGGTAGTTTAGACCATGTCTAAAACCAGGCAAACTATAGTGACAAAGTTTTGTTTTAGAAGATAAAAATAACATGGGAAACTTTGGAGACCAAAATGATATATAATAGTATTTAACTTTCAAATAAGAAAAATTGATAAATCAGGGGCTGAAATGAATTTAAACTAAAGGAAAAATGAAACAATCCAAATGTGAAAAATAACAATATAGGCCCCCAAGGAAGTGATCACCTAATCAAAAAGCAATCAATGCTACAAAAAAAAAAACAAAGTTATTGCATCTAAGAAAACAAATTGAGTGGAGAAGAAAACACACAAAAAAAGTTAAATGACACTATTTTATTCATTGTTTATTAAACATTGAATAACCCTTATACATTTAGTATATAAAGGAAAAGAGGGAAAAATACTGTTGAATCATGCAATAAGCTCAAGTAGGTGAAAAGTGTCAATGTTGACTAAAAATATTAAAAAATGTAATTTGTTTTTTTATAACCAGAATCTATTATAATCTATTACAAGAGTAAAGATAAGAATGAACTATCATAAACCTATGGGATAAAGTCGTTTGCTGTGCAAAACCTAGAAGACCTCTACTACAATAAAATGTGACTTTTTATATACTATTCAATTAATAGTGTATCGCCTTATGCATTTAGTGTGTATGTGTGTAATGTGACATAATTATTTTGGTAAAAGAGAATACTTTGCTACTAAATTATGGGAGCAAAACAATTTTGTCCCTAAACTTTTTTTATGGGTAAATTTATCATTAATCTTTTCAAAATGTGCAAATTTGTCATTAATATTTTGAGTTGGGAGCAAATCTATCACTGATCCTTAAAATTGTTTAACATGACATGTATGGAAAAATGAGAAAAATGCAAGTTTCAATTCCAAGTTTCATTTTTCTAACATAATGCCCATAAATTTCTAAATTTATCATTTTCATCATCGTCATCACTTTTAATAGACCCATGTACCCTTCGCCATCCTCCACCTGTTCCGCCACCAGCGTTACCTCTACTCTTTCAAATATTCAAGCAATGCTCCTCAAAACAAACCCTGATCAAATAGAGGTCAATTGATGTAGGTGAGAGTAATTCTAGCGGCACTACAATTATGAAATAAAGGATCGATGGTAGCAGTAAAGCAGCAAAGAAGGGTTGCTCGATGACAATGACAAAGGTGAAAATAAAAAGGATCGACAGTGGGAGTGTGTGTCCAAACACAATGCTTTGACTCATTTAGGTGTTATAAAAGGTTTAGATAGCTAGTGGTTGAAAAGAAAACTTTCAAAAACTAGTTTAAGAGTTGTGTCATGAAATATTCTCTAAATAAATGGAATATTCCTACTATTAATAGTAAGAGGCAGAATTGTCTACAATGAAAATGTTAATGGTAAATTTGGTTGTACAAAAAAATTTAATTAATAAAATTACTCTACCTTCTATAGTTTAATGGCAAATTTGTCCATTTTGCTTAATTATTTTGAGTAAAATCCATATATGGTTCCTTAACTATAACGGTCGTCCAAATGTGGTCTCTTACCTTAACTTCATCCTTTTTAAGTCTCATAACTCATATATCATGTTCTATGTGAGTTTTTTCCGTTAGTTTCTCTATTATTTTAAAGGAAAGTTGCTTATGTGGCATTCACGCTACCATATGACCTTCTCATTCATAACAATAAGTGATTATAATAGAAAAATAGTAACTTTTTGCTAAAATTGATGACAACACATAATTTTGAGGACTTAAAATGTAGATTAACCAAAATCTTATCTTCTTCCCCAAATCTTCTGTGTGTGCGTCATCGTAACATTGTTGTAGCCATGTTTATTAAACTCACGTTTTAAATCATAAAAACGTACATTTTACGGCTTTAGAGGTGGAAAATGTTTTGAAATATAGTAGAAATGCAACTATGGGTAGAAATGAGTAGAAATGCGTTTCTAGTCGTAGAAACGTAGAAACATTGAGATTCTACGACTCTAGTCTTATTGGGTTAGATTTGTAAAAAAATATAAATTGGGACTAAATTGTACATTCGCAGAAGTTGGGGACTGGAGCTGTAATTACGTAGTAGAAGGATTCAGGCGTGGCCTAATGCCAGTTATGGTCCTTTATTCTCCGGTGTGTTTCATAATACTTCTAGAATTTGTAAAATTTCCAGTTAAGGCACTAGGTGCATGCACTACAACAAAATTGGTTTCTAGTAACGTTTTCCTAGTGACATTTTTTACAAATGTTGCTAAACATAATTAAGGAATAGTTAAAATGACATTTAATATAAATGTCTCTTTAACTTGGCATTTTTGTAACATTTCATGGAGCATTTGTTCGAATGTAATTAAAATGTGATTCCTGACATTTGTGGAGTTTAAGTAGCTTTAAGAGTTTTCTTATTTTTTTTATACAGACATTTAATGTATTTTTCATAAATATTAATATTATTATGTTCAATTCATCCTAGAATCAGGCACTTTTTGTATAAAATACATACTATTTTCAATATTTTAATATTCCAAACAAAAATATAACTATGTAACAAAGTATCTTCAATTTTATTCAAATCAAATATAATTAATTCTATTATTAGTTTTAATAAAATACTTAAATAATTATTTAAACGGATTTTTTAATTACCTAAACCAAAACCTGCCTCCCAAAGTCAAAAACACCAAGACCGAATCCTGAAGCCCCAACTAACCTAAAAATTTGCCTTATTCCACTAAATTAAGCACAAAATCAATAGGATTTTGGGTGCAAATTATATATTATTTCTGATATTTTTTAAAGACAATTTAAATAATTTTATATTTTTCATAATTTGTCTCCAAGTTTTTTTTCTGTATTTTTGGTAGAGTCTTACGACTCTACAACTCTAAAACAACCAAAATGACTCTAGGTAGAAACCCGTTTTTGACAACCTTGGCTGTAGCTGCCTTTCAGGAGCATCTATGAAATTCTAATTGATGCCAACGTCGACCATTTATTCGGCTAGTGGAAAAGGGTCTCTCATTATGTGAAATATTCGTGCATCGTAGCCTAAGCGACTGAGTGAAGCAAACATGCATAAGGTGAAACAATCATCATATTTTACAACTGATGATTGTTTCTGAATATTGGTTGAGAGCTGAAGAGGCAACCCAAGTGACTGTAGCCTAGGTGCAACCGACTGTGATCCTAAATCTGAGAAATCTTCTCCCAATTTTAATCATTCTACAAAGTTTCACTAGTCCCCTATCTTTTATAGAATGTGAGAATCTCTTCCACTCAATTAAAAGCTATCGTTGTCCGAGTGAAGTCTCACCAGCCCCGTTGTCTAATCAAAAGCCACGCTTACTCTATAAATAGTTGTTAGTAGAGAAAATTTAATATGAAGTTTATATTATCTACATTTCAAGCCCTAGTAGAAAAAAAAAAAAAAAGCCATGATGGCTGTCTAGGTCTTAATAAGACTTTGAGATAGCCATGTTAGTATTTCTACTTAAATTAATGTTGAAATCGAAGGAAGGAACACAATTAGGACATGACATAGGTGTTAAGGGGCTTCATGAGGACAAAGTTAGGGTAATGGATCATATTAGGATAATCCTAAAAGTTAAGGAACCACAGATAGGTTTTACCCTGATTATTGTATTTTGGTTTGATATTTTTGCTTTTCTTGCCGCTCTCACTTTTTTTTTAAAAAAAAAATTTACTTAAATTTTAAAAATTAATATTTTCCCATTCTCAAAATGCTTTACGACACTTAGTTTTTATAATGACCACATTTTTGGTATCTAAAACACAACCAAACTTGTGCTAAATGACATTGGTATTGAAAAGAGCGAGGGGAAAGGTTCAAACCTGACAAACAAGATTCATGTTCCTAGCACTTTTACCATTCTTCTAGATAGCAGGATGCACATATAATTCTTGAATAATTGTCTTTCTAGCTATAATATATCTTCATGGGTCACCTTCTCTAGCTAATAACATATGCAATCATCAGTGTTTAGAATAGCTCTTTCATTTTTAATTCTTATCACCTTTTTTCTAATGATAATTGTCTTTTTTCCAGAAGATGTTGCCTCAATATAGAGCTTCAAGACTTTGGGGAAAGTCATGCTTTAAATCCTTTGGATATAGCCTTTTCACCTATTTGTTGGCCATCTTTTCCATCTGATATGCAAGCCCTAAATTTTCTCAAATGTTGTTGCCTATTTAAATCTCAGTAGAATAAAAAGCATGGTTGTTTTGTGAATGATCTTTAAGATTAGAATACTCAATTTTGTGTTTATCTGAATCAATATAACTTAACTTTTGATGATTATAAAATTAATTTTTGGTTTAGTATTTTGATTCCAAGTTACACAAATTTCTACCCAATATATTTTTAATTAAAACTTTAAAAATGTCATATCAAGAAAAATAATGAATTTTATTGTCTAATCTCATTTTTTAGAATGAATTAAAAATGTAATTCAAAAGAGCTTTGACTCAACAAGTTTAGATTCAAAATGGTGACCTTTATTTTAAAACTTTAGTTTTAGAGTAAGTTTGTTTTGAGGGTTTAGGCCCACATTAATAGGTTTTCAAACACTGTATCTAGTTGGGTTTCCGAGTATTGTATTTTGGCCTTCCTAGCAAGAAGGTCAATTGAGGGAGGTGAATTAATAAATTCCTAGTTTAATATCTCATTTTGAGTTGATTTAGCAAGGTCAAGTTAATTAAGGTTTATTAGGTTTCAAGATGTTTATGGTACTAAATGTGATCAGGGATAAAATGGAAATTCTACATTTTTATGTGCCGAGCCATGTCACGAATGTTAAAAATGTGTTTTAAAAACTTAGATCCAATTTTAACACCAAAAATTTCATTTAAGTGTTGGATTAGTAACTAAGGTTACTATTTTGAGAATGAGTCTTTTTGTCAAAATCATAAAAGCTTTGGGAGTAAAATTTTATGAGACTTTAAACTTGTCTTGAAAGGGGATTGGATGACACTATTCACTCCTCTTTTGAAGCTAAACCAGTAACCCTGCTAGCATTTTTTGATTTCATGTCAAAATTTCTTCAAATCCTTGATTTATTAGTGAAAATTAAAGGCTCCAAGGGTGCTTAAGCTTTAGGTAGCTTGTTTTATGCTAGTTGGGTGCTTTTAGAGGCTTTGTGATGTTTTTCAAGCTTGAGTCATGGTTTATGCATGAGAGACCCCCTTTTCCTTAATGATTTCTTATTTGTTTAGCTTTTGGAAGCTTGGGTTTTGCTTGGTTAGAGTTAATTTAGTGCCATTGTGTTAATTTTTGCCTTGAAACTTAGGAAACCTAGTGAATTAAAGAGGATTGCCTGGTTTTGCAAAATCTTGGAATTGAGGTACGGGATTAATTGATTTTGTGTGCTACATTGATGAATGTTGCTTGATGTTGGTTCATGGCAGCTTGATTGGTAAGAAAATGCATGGGAAAAAACATTTAGGATACCCCAAGGAAGTAGGATGCATGAATAAAGCAAAAACACAAGCATCAGGAGGCGATGTAGTTGCACTAAGTGCTAGGTATGACTACACCAAATCCAGTGTTGTATCATAAGGTGTGGTGCAATCGCACCATTTTGTTGCTACATGTGACAACATCAAGGCCTTTTCATGCTAAATTTGTTCCTATTGTGTCCTAAGGGTGTGGGAAGGCTTGGGGGTCTTTATAATAGTTTGCTAAGAGGCCATGAAGAGTTAAATATTAGTTTAGCATTGTAACTAGGAAATGGTGAATACTTATGGATCATAAATGAAGGTTTAGGACATCTTGTGGCGTAGATAAGATGCTTAAGGCACAAGTGAAACCTAGTACACTTTTGATGGGAATTAAGGTAAAGGCTTAGTACACTAGTGTCCTAGCTAAGCCTAGAGCCTTAAGGCACTAAATGGGGGCCTAGCGCATCGAGTGGGTCTTCAAACTCAAGTAAGAAGTGTTTACCAAGTTACCTATACAACATAAAGGAAGGTTCAAGCTAGTAACTGAATTCATTAGTTATGCTAGTGAGCAATGTTTACTAGTAGATGAGGTTTTGCCTTGTAGTTGAAGACTAGGTAAACGACAAGTCCCAATGGACTAAAACATTATGGGCATAAGTTTAGTCTTATACTATTTTAAGCTTATGGTAGATTAATATGAATATATATGTGTTGCCCTTTATGTTTTTTTTACAGGTTGAAGGATCCCTTATTGAGAATCATAGATTCTTACTTCCTTAGTTTTGTATTGGTAGATATTGATGTTGTTAAGAACGATAACCACTAAGGGTTGTTATGGTAGTTTTTTTTATACAAGTACATTAGAATGTGAATCCTTAAGATTCTAGTTTTATTAGTTACTTGTTGGTTAAACTACTATACTAAATATAGTTTTCTTGCCCACATAGGCTAGCAAGGCACGTGGATTTTTGAAGCTTGCCACTAGGACTTGTATGTAATGTAAGAGCTACATGGATGGATCTCAGTAAAATTTAGCCTTTGTGTATGTTATATACACTAGTAGCCTCCGATGTGAATGGATGGAGTAGTTAACTCTAGAGTTACTTTTGGGTGTTGGGCATACTGATTTTGTATTGATGCTCACACATGATTGGTTATATGTAGATATACTTATGATAACTTGTGAGGATTTGTATGTTTTGACATCTTGACTATTTGATTTTATGAAAAGGCCTAGCCTATGTTTATATTTAATCAATTTTAACTCGCTAATGTCAAAACAACTCATGCATGCGTAATTGCATCTTAGGTTAAATAACTAATGGTACAAAGTTTTTTAAAAGGGTACACATAATTAATTAGTTAATTGCAACCAGTATGAGACTCATTCTCATAATATACTTAGGCTGGCCATAAAGGGTTATGTCATATTAAATGACATGATTTTCAGTTAAAATAAAACCATACAGAAGTTCAATAAACTTATAGTGCAGCTCGGATCCTTTCCCTGTTGCCCATCCTTGCCCTTTCCTGCATTTCCTTTCACCACCTAGCATCCCTCATGGGCAGATTTGATCCATCTAAACATCAGTGCCCCTCTTTGTTCACTACTTCATCAGTAATCGAAGCATACAACCAAACCCTCACCTTCATCATCTGATTCATTTGAAATTTGGTATTGGTACATTATAGGTTGTTGGGTTTAAAGTCAAAATAAGGTCGCCTATCACTTTGATGACCTTGAATTAAACATGAAAAGAATTGAGAGAGCCCTCAACCGACAAGTAATGCTGGAGTGGTGCAAATAATATTCATTGAAATTAACATTCACAAAAAAAATATATTTAAGCACTGTGAAATAATATTATGCACTAAAAGAGTTATGCTAAGTACTTTATTAAATATTAGAAGTCTAATATTATCTTATAAATGTTCTAATCAATTTTTATTTTACATGACAATATCTAAGAACAGAAAATGTTAGAGTATATATACCTAGACTTTATACTATCTAAATATACTAGGTACTTCATAACTATTCCTCATTTTGCTTGATTATTAGAAAAGAAGGCTAATCTTTCTTGAGGTTTGGTGCTAGTTGCATTGTATCTCCTTAAGTTTAGAATATCACACTTATCCCCTACTATTTTATACACTGCATGGTGTTAAATTTTTTAATTTAATGTAAAGCATAACTAATTATGTTTTGATAAGTTTAAACTATCTAATAAACTTTTGATAGTTAATGGATAGTTTTGATTTAGTATTTCTTTTCTTTCTATAGATGCAAGTGGTTTCTTTATAGGAGTTAAAGAAAGTATAGAAGTAATAGTAGGTTTCTACCTTAGAATTTTGGCTTTTGGATTTGCTAGCTTCTACTGGCAAATGGCATATTGATTGGCCTTTTTTTATTTTTGGCATCCATTCTCTGAACTATCTGGTTAGGGCAAAATGAGGTGGTATTTCAAAATGATCAGTTTGATGTTCATTCTATCATCAGTAGGAGGAATACCCTTTTTGCACCTCGTTGCTTCATCTAGGAATTACCTTATTCATTCCATACTGCCTCACGTTGATACCCCTAAACCTTTTTGTCATGTTTGGGGTAAGAACAAGTGATGACATCTGGTGGTAAATCCCCGGGATTTTATGGTTGATATAGCATGGCATTGATCTTTTGGATTGGGGGCGGTAATCTGGCTTTGGATAGGGGCTAACGCTCCTCTAAGACCTTAGGAAGGGTGTACCTAAATAAATTGTGAATAAGCACATGAAGCCGAGCTTATTGCCATTCAAGGAGCTGCTAAATCTGCTCTAGTCTTCTCCACTTCTAACATCATAATTTTTATTAACTGTATGCAGGTCTTGGCAGCTCTAAGAGAAACTACAGAGCTTAACACTTTGATGGCCTATTTAGCTTAAGCTGTCATATGATGAAGTCTCTTGATTGCTATATAGTTATTGCAGTGCCTACTGCCTAGACAATATGTCGCTCTTGCTCATGTTGTTGATGCTTCATTACTTTCTAACTTCCTTTAACTATTTAGATAATTTCATTTTGTGTACCAAAAAAAAAAAAAGTAGGTTTCCAAACCTAAGGGACAAAATTGTAGTTTGTACGAAATCATGGGGGAAAAGTGCTATTGATCCACGGAAAAATATCTAAGTGACGTCAGAGGGTAAAATTGTCCGATCGACCCTGTTGGAGGGCTAGGACTGGGAGGCAAAAGAAAATAATAACAGTTTAGGGTTTTGGCTAACCCTCTTCCCCAGTCCTCCAGCCGAAGCCCCGCGAAACGAGGGGGACGGAAGAGCAAATCCCTTGAACCTTCTCAGCTGCCTTAGCTGCAACTAGAAATCCAGCCATGGGCGAAACGAGAGCAACGGAAGAGCAAACACCTGATCAAGCTGATTTCTCTGATGCTGACCTTGTCTATCACTTCAAGGATGCTCTCAATTCCGTCCTCTCTGTAAGATTTTTGGTTCCTCTATGGTTTTTGGTTGCATTTGGGCTGCTCGTGGCTGAAAGTCCATGTCTTTTCAGGGGGATAGGGACAGTTACGAGCATATTGTCAGTGTTTTCCACGACACGCGACATCTTAGACCCGAGAAGGTTGCGCTGCTTGAGGTACTTGTTAGCTGCCCAGCAGTTTTTGTTCATTTCAGTGTCTTGTTCAGGCAGCTAAAGGTGTTTACTTCGTGCACTTTTGGTCATTCCAGACCAGTTTGAAGGCGCTTTCCGGAGCTGTGTCCTGCATAGACTTTACCCATCATGATACTCTTATTGTTTCTGTAAGATTCTCATATTGCTATTGAGTTGTCAAGCTTGCCCATCTCGTTCGGCTTGTCTGACTGAAATCATTACAGATATTTAGTTTGAGCATGTGGGACTTTGGGCCTGATGTTATGGATGCTATGGTCGAGCTTATAATATCATTGGTATCTTTCTTTATATCTATCTATCTATCTATTTATTTTTCTTTCTTTCTTCTTACTCTTCTGTTTTGGGCTCGTTTTTGCCAACTAGTTCTCAGCTTAACTTAAATGCACCCTGGTGTCAACGTCTAGTTATTTCGGTTCCATATTATATTTCAGGCTGTTTCATATGGTAAATATGTTGATTCATGTTTGACGGCGCTCGTGAGGAATTTCAGGCCCCCGCCTAGATTCCTGGACAAGTTAGATCAGCCTCGAATTATTGAAAGGAAACATCAAGTTCTATCCAAGGTGCATTGGGCACTAAAGAGCATTACCGATTTGGTGCCTCTTGCTTCCTCCAGATTATCTCCAATAGTTCTTCAACAGATGCCTTTAATTCATCCTGATCGGCTGGATAAGGTAATGTTGCCTTTTTTGTTTAACTGGGGCACATTTAGATTGGTGATTCCCTTTTTCTGTCTTTTCCTTCTCAACTTTGTCTCTACATGTTTTCTCTTTTCTGCTTCATATCATCTCAGGGTGTCTTATTATATGTGGAGAACCTGTTGAAGTTGGAAAGTGGTGCAGTTGGAGAAGTTGTTGGAAATACAATGCTGATGGCAGTTGTTGACTGTTTAATGGAACATGATGTAAGTATCCACCTTCATTTCCACCATTTTTCTGTAGCAATGTCATCTGGCTACAAAGAAAACCAAATTCTGACATAATATATCAATCATATTGCAGTTGCGGATTGAATGTGACGCCATTCCACAAGATGAATTTAGCAGAGGTATATTTGAAATGGAACTGGAAGATTTGGATGAAGCTGGAGAATCTGGACAAGAAATTGCTGAGGTATGGATTGTTGGATTATTCTCATTATTGTATTCATTCCTTATGTGGGCAAGCATGTGTGCATTTGTTTGTGCTTACCTGTTGCAGCATTAAGTCATGGAATGAATGGTTCGCTTCTTCTTTACATAGCAGACTTTGGTTCCTAGCAGTTTTTACTTTTGTTATTTATTAGTATTCTTTCTAAAAGATCGAGGTTGTGTACAATTCCAGATGAGTTACAAGGGAGTTGCTGGAAGCAAGTTAGCAGAAACATTAGATAGATTGATGGTTTTGACTTTTGAGCATCTTGAATATTCCCAGAGCTCTGGCCGTTTGACTGAGGTATTCTAAAGCTCTTTCTTTGGTCCTTTTCACTGAGCTTCCAATTTGTCACCCTGTTATTCTTTAGCTTCTAATGAATTGTTTCTTTAGGTGTTTGAAACTCTTTTCAAGTCATTCAGAGTAACTATTTTGAATGCGTACAAGTCAAAATTTACCCAGGTATGTGCTTTTAACTTATATTATTCACCTCAAATATCTGCACTTCCCATTTTCTTGAGATAATAATATCTGCCAAGCTTTTGCAGTTTGTGATGTTTTATGCATGTGCTCTGGATCCTGAAAACTGCGGTGAGAGATTCGCTACAATGTTGGCTGACATTTTCATTGACAGTTCTCAGCCGCAACTTACCAGGTAAGGGTTATAAACTTACAATGCCCTCTTAAAAGCTAACATATGCATCTATCATTAGGTTATTTAGGATTCTTTTGATTACTTGTGCACTTCATATTGTCATACGTGTCTATTACATAAACTAATAAATCTGGTTGATGAGTATTGTGAGCTGGTGGGTAGGCAAGTGTCCTTTGTTTATGTTATTTCCTTGTAAACTAGGTGTAAGTTATTAGGAGAATTATTTGGAGATAGGATTAGTTACTAGGAGTTAGGATAGGAATATGTCTTTATCGTCTGTTATGCTACCATTTTGGAAGCTAATGTCCATATATTAAACATTAAATGAGAAAGCATAACAGTGTTTTTGCTAAGTTCTAGCCAGTTCAAAAAACCTGTGAAACTTAAGTTTCAGAGTTCAGAAGGTTCTTCCTACCTATGGAGGCTTTGAGATTGTAGGTGATAGCCATTGAGGTCAGCTGAGGTATTGTTTGCTTGTGATGGTGCCGCATGTTTGTCCTTAAAAGGCGCCTCACAAGGGAGAGGAGTGCTTGGGCTATACAAAGCTCCTAAGCCCCTCATTACCATCCAATGTGGGATAGCTCCCCTGGTTGCCCTTGCTTATCAACATGCCCCTCTACCCAAAGGAGGGGATTGAGAAGAGGATCAGGAGCCAATGAGCTTGTGCGAGGTATTGTCCACTTTAGCTGGAACCACACGATTTTGTCTTTAAAAGGCGCCTCACATGGGGAAAGGTGGCTGGGGTATAAAAAGCTCCTAAGCCTCTCAATACCATCCCATGTGGGATAGCTTCCCTGATAGCCCAACATGGCCCTTACCTCCAGACGAGGGGCTTGGGAAGAGGATGTGGACATACGGCCGCGTCATTTTCGTTCGCACAAATGTAGCCATTTCATAGTCAATGAGCTTGCGTGAGGTATAGTCTGCTTTGGCTGGGACTGCATGGTTTTGTCCTTAAAGGTGCCTCACGTGGGAGAGGAGAGCTTTGCTGGATAAAACTTTTAAGCCCCTTGTTACCATCCCATGTGGGATAGCTCCCTTGGTAGCCCTTGCTTATCAGTAAGATTGTCTCCAGTTAGCCTTAAACCAATTCCACAAGAATTCTCCCATAGCTAGATAGGGACCTTAACAACTTCGTATTTGATGGAGGGCAAGATTTTCACAAAAATATGAAACATTCATGCTTTGATACGAGGGCGTGAGAGAGGAACAGGAAAAATATTAGACAACATAAGAAGCCTTGCTGTAGAAGCTTTGAATAAACATCTGCAATTTGGCTCGGGAACGTGCATTGGATTGTGAAGACGGGTGGGAATGGTTTCAGAAATGACAGTGACAATGAATTGTCTTTCTGTTGTCTTTCCAAAGAAGAGTTGCAGCAGCCCCACCAGATGAATAAAATTTCTGTCCCAGCAACAAATCTCTCTACGACTCGGGGCAAAAAGAAAGTAAGCACCTTGGTTGAAAAGCTGAAGCATAAGGTGTCCAAGGACTCGCAGCACCAACAGGAAATCTTTCAATGGCAAGTCAGTCTGGAGTCTGGACAATTTAGGTTTATGGAAGGAAGCTGACTTTGCTGCAACTGGTTTAGCAGATTATGTTAATGCGACATAAGATGCCACTGGTTATCTCAGGTATACAAGTCTTGATTGTTTCTGATAACAAAGGACTTCTGAAGAATGGAAGCCAATGTGAATAATTTTTGAAGAGTAGATGCCAAGCTGTTATTTTAAAGAAGTTACTGTGAATCAAGAACTTGCAGCCAGTATTTTATGAATTTCTTCTCTTCTTGAGCTTCACTTCCTTCCAGAAAAGGAGAAGGAAAAATATCAAGAAAGAAAAGTTGAAGCTTGCAGGCTTGCTTCTCACGTGGGAGTATTGTGCAGGTTTTATCAATACAATTACATGTACAAATTAGCTAGTGTTAGGAGTGTTTAGGTAAGTATCTTATGTCTGTTGTGTTTTATTTCCTTGTAACTTAGGTGCAGGCTATCAGGAGAATGTTATGAATAGTTCCTAGGACTTGGGGTGAGAAAATCTTTATGCTCCATGATGCTATAACTTCAGGAATTTAATGTACATTTATTATATATTCAATATGAAAACAGGAGGCTAAGTTTTACAAAGCCAATTCAGAAAACCGGAGAAACAAATTTTAGACATCAAAAGGTTGTCTCCACCTAACGAGCCTTTGATATCATAGGCTTCTCTCTGATGACCCCTAAATCAGTTCCACAACAAGATGTCTCCAATAACTACAACAGGGACAGTAACATGACTCCCACCTGTATTACCTCATGTCAAGGTCTGCACTTATGTCTTTATGGAGGAGATTCCAACTTCGGAAAATGTGCTGTATAAGAGCAATATTTATAATATAAGGATTTGCGGTGTGCAATATCAGAGTGACTATAATGTAGGGATTTTCAGTTTGCCATTTACTGTAGCATCAGTTATCTTGGTTAATTAACTTTCTTTTCTTGCTTGACTTTGGCAGGATGAGTGCTGTAGCGTATCTTGCAAGTTATTTGTCTAGGGGGAAGTTTCTTTCAGCAGCTTTCATTTCCAGCATGCTCAAAAGGTTCTAAATCTATAAAATCTCAACTAGCAAATAAAAAACTACTATAATCTCAGCTCAGCCAACCAATAGTATTTCTCATTTGATTTTATCATTTGCTGGATATTTGATTAAATGAACTATAATTGCAGGTTGGTTGATTGGTGTGTGCTGTATTGCAAAGTCTGGGATCCCGAAATTAACCCTGAAGCACGATTTGGCATTAAACCTGTTGCTCATAGAGTTTACTATGCTGCATGTCAGGTTTATTTTCTTTCTTTGGCCTTTTATTTCTTTTATGTCATTTATCATATTATTTGATGAGTATTAATGTGCTAAGAGTTGATATAAATTAGGTTCCTACTTCATACCTATTACCATATATATAACAAAGTTGAATGACAATTGCCTCCACCTCCTCACCTTTGTATTTTCTCCTCCAAAGTATCTTCACTTTTAAGTTCCACCCAACTGACGAACAAGGCAACTATTCTTCCAACAAGTCAGAACTGAACCAATATTTCTGTGCTGCAAATTACATCTGAATAGTGCTCTGATTAGAAGCTGCTAGATAATGTCGAATAAATACAAACCACTATTTTACAGCAAACTTCATGATCAGCCTTCAGATGTAGAGTACCGTTGTGCACAATTATCTTTAGGTTTAAGGTGAGAAAAGAGTTTCTCTATTTTGGAGAGACATGATTGTTTTGGCCGTTGTATATGCTACGATCCTCACTGGTTTGCTGTTGCAGGCAATAATGTACTTGCTCTGCTTCCGCATGAAAACATTGATGCTGATTCCTCCACTTAAATCCCAGCTTGTTAGTATGCCACTAGAGCAGATCCTGAAGCATAAGTTTGATCCACTTGTGGTGAGGATTGTGTTTGTTTGTTTGTTTTTTCAATCTCAACAGCCCCCATCTGCCAGACAAATGAACAAATCTATATGTTCTCCTGTGGGGTGATTTCCTTTCTCTTTTCAGTGTCACCAGGATTAGAGAGTACCATCTTATATTTGTCTGCCTTTATGAAATTTTATTTAACAGGTATGTCTTCCAAGTGTGGTTCAAGAATTTTTCCGACAGGCAAAGGCTGCCCGTTTGTTTGTTCAGTCAAAGTCCTTTGTTTTTGATGATCTGCTAGAGTCAGAACATTCAAAAGCATTTGGCGGGTTAGAAAGGCTTGACATGTTCTTTCCATTTGACCCCTGTTTGCTGAAAAGATGTGATAGGTTTGTTCTCTCCTCCCATTTGCATCTGAGTCGTTTTTTGGGCTACCAAAACCTTAGGTTTAGATTTTTGAAACGATTATAGTATATTGCCTTAACAAATGCGTCTTCGATTGTGACGGATTCACTGATAGCATACTCTTTTGCCGTATTGAAGTTTTATCCGCCCTAGTTACGTGTTTTGGTCAATGGTGAGACCGAACTATGAGGAGGAAAGTGAGGATGGCAGCAGCGATGATGAGTGTGTTTCGGATCTTCCGGATGAAGATGGAGATTTTATGGATGATGAAGTTGCGGAGGGGTTGGGTGATCAAGGGCTGGATCTTGACGAGTTTGATTTTGCATTAAATAAAATGTCTATAACACCGAAAAACTACAGCTTTAAGTTTGCTGATGGATTTCAACAACACACAAGAATGCCATCAAGAATCAGACCATCAACGAGCCCTGAGTCCGTGTGATTCTGGATCAATATAGGGGCATGCATGCATATAAAATCGCATGGCCCCTAACCAGAATCAAGATACAGGTTGGTTGAGGATATGGCTGCAAGTGCAGGGCTGGTGTTAACAAAGATTTTTCAATATTTGGAGATGTTGATATGTAATTTTTGGTCTTCAAGTTTTGTTTTCCATTCATGTTGTAATTGTTGTATGGGATTTAGGGTATGAGGTAGCAGATTTTATGGAAACCCATAGTGATCTAGGAAAGCCATGCTGACTCTTGAAAAATACTTGCAGACAGTTGAATGTAAATTATTCTTTCAGCTGAAACGGCTCTATATGTAGTCGTATGATGAAATGTTTGAAGCAATTATGGTACTTGAAATTTAGTGCTATGGTCTGCATTCGAACTTCAGAAAGAACTTGTTCGAGGAAAAGTTGTATATAGTGGTGTCTAGTTCTGTGTATAAGATGTTCAGTTCAAAAATTGAGTTATCCAATTATACTAAAGATGTGTAATTGCGGGTCTCCAGGTGGTCAATCGTAAAGATGTGTAACAATGGGTCTCGATTGTTTGGTGTAGTTGATTTAGTGTTGTTTTCTTATTCTTTTTTCATTTTTGGTCGGGGTTGGGGTTTGGTAAAAGGTAATGGTATCTAATGTTGTGTATAGTGGTGCTTAATGTTGTCTATAATTGTATCTAATTTCATCGAAAGTTGTCTAATTTCATCTTTAAGAGTATGATTTCGTTTGTAGTGGTGTCTAATTTCATCCGATTTCCAACATTATCTGTAGTGATGTCTAATTTTAACTTTAACAATATGCCATTTTATCTAATTTCCTTTGTAGCCAGGTCTAGTTTCAGCTATAGTTGTGTCTAAATTTATATATTGGTATTTAATTTGGATATAGCTGTGTCTAATTTCATATATGGTGGTGTCTAATATCGTTTATAATCTACATTCGGACTTTCGTAAGGAAAAGTTGTCCCGGCATCTTGCTGTTGCTTCTTAATTTTCTGTAAAATTTGAGTTCGCGTAATAGAAGTAATAGTGTTCGATTATATAGTGTTTGCTTACCTGGAGAATGGAGTCATCTAGTCCATAAGAAAACGAGAAATCTCCAATATGGTATCGTAAGGTTTGTAATTTTGGTTTCGTAGGGGTGAATGGGTGCTATAATACGAAATTATAATGCTTCAAGGTGTAATATTGGGCGTTTTTTGTGTTGGTAGTGTCCAGTTTTATAAATAAGGTGCCCATGTCCATTTCCAATTTTATGGGTATGTCGGATTCTCTATATAAGATGTTTTATTCTTAAAATGAGGTGTCCAATATCCTGTTAATAATGTGCAATTGTGAGTCTCAATTTTCTGGTGTGGTTGATTGAGTGTTGGTTTTCTTGTTTACAGAGCTTTGGTGAGAGGTAATTGTGTTGTGTCTAATGTTGTTTATAGTAATATCTAATTTTATCTATCATGGTGTCTAATGTTACCCGTACCAGTGTTTAATTTCAATTTTAGTAGTGCGTATTGTATAGATTCGTGTGTCTGATTTCAATTATGACGATGCTAAGATGATGTGTCCATTCTCACGTGTGTGGTATCCAAGATGGGAGAGGAAGAGCTACAAACAATGATTTTTATAGGTGTCTATTTCAGAGTTTGTGGAGTTTGATTTTTGAGTTTATAGTGTCCACTTATATATATGAGTTGAGAAACTGTTTGCATATTTAGTTTCATGTATAAAATATTTGATTATGTATATCCACTGTCTGATTTTGTATACGAGTTCAATTCTATATAAATGTATCAAGTTATATTTACATGATATCTAACTTTGTATATTACACTTTGGTGTATAAAATGTTAATTGGAAGACAAAATTTAATTAAATTTGTTTAATTTAGAGATTTATTCAATATTGAACTTTTAATACTCAAGCACATTGATATTAAACCATCACTCTTTGAAAAAAAAAAAAAAGATTCGAGATCTCATGCTTGTTATCTTTTTTAAGTCATAATTTTTCCTTATCAACTGTGTTTTTTTCAATTTAACCATAACTAATTAACACAGAGAAAGCCCCATGCTTCATTACGACCAAGGGTAAGGATGTGAGCGAATATTTACCCCAATAGATATTCAAATATATCTTATCTGATGGATAAGATTTTTTTTAACAATTAAATGGATTTAGATCATATATGAATTTTTTTTTTTGTACCTGTAGGATGAGGGTAGGATGGGGGTTTATGCTTAACTGCCCCATATCCTACCCGCACATATATATATATAGTTTACAAAACAATTTAATTGACCTAACTACTTATAATCGGAACTAAGTATCATTGTAATACCAAGCTAAGATGGTTAGGGCAAAGCTTCGAGGAAGGTTTCACTTTTTTTTTTCTTCAAAAAGTTGTACGCTTGTACAAATGCTAAGTATGTGTTCATTTCACTAATTTGATTAGGCCAAATTCTTTATGATTGATGTATGGCTAAGTCAATTTCTATTTTATTATTAATACTGCTTTTTTTTTTTTTTTGCAAGATCAATTTTAATAATTTTTAATGGCACTTTATTATAGCATTATTTTTTTTATTATGAAATTATGCATTGGGTAGGTGGTTTTTATCTGATCTTACCCCACCTTAAAATGGATAGAATATGGATATTAAAATTATAAAATCGATGGACGACAGATAGGATATAGATTGAGTATTAAATATGATGGATAGGATGCAGTTTTAACACTATCCTACCCACATCCTATCTATTGTCATCTCTAATCAAGGGGCAAATGTTTTTTGTATGGTTCCTTTTGTACTAAGTTGTTGAATTTCCACAATGGGAGCCTCAACTATAAGAAAATAAACTTCTCAGCACCTTGATTTCAATTATCCTAATAAACACAACTATTTATACACATCGCCCCAACATTTTGCTCCCAATATATAAATCTATCTTGAATCCCAAAGGAAACAATGTGATAAGGAGTAACCTATAAAGAACGCTTAGAAAGTCTTTAATCGAAAAAATTAGGGCTAGAAAATCCCTAAACACTACAAATTTTTATTAGGGGTATAATGGTAACATATAAAGAATTAATGGCCTAAATTACAAAAGAACCAAATATGTAGGACTGCCATCTGAATTAGAACAATAAAAGCAAGACACATGTCATCATTTTAATCCAGATGCAACTACCACCTCCCACACTACAGTACATAACATGACACAACAACATAACCTTGAGAACTAAAACAAACATTAACTCCCCCGCCCTTGGACAACTGTTGACTCCTCTTCTCTTTCTCTTGTTCTTTAATGTGTTATATAGATGGTTTGCAACATGTGATGTGGGTTCTAACTCTTTGGACCACATTTGCCCCTGAACTTAAGGCCAATTACAATAGCAACTTCCATCCTATTGATGATCATGTGGCACTATAATACCCCCAACCACTCCTATCATATCTAATAACTCCAAGCAGAACCAAACTCCGAGCAGACTATAGCATCTCATTGATCACTCTTCTAAATTTTATCAACCTACTAACTTTTATCCCCATCTGCTTCATCCATAGTGATTGAATGACGATGGTGGTGTAGATCAAACCATTAGTAGACAACTTCAGGCCATATCTGATTGTGACTAGAGGTAAACTATACAGCTAATAGTTTGAACGAGAATGGTCAAAGGATGGTCAAAAACAAAAACTAAGACAACAAATTGGCCTGAAATTTTCTAACGGTGGCATTTTGTTAGAGTGAGAATGGTGGCTGATAGAATTGTGTGAATGGGCTGGAAAGTGAAGTATCTTCAAACAAGGTGAGGGATAATCAATAAAGGTACATTTTGTAATTTTTACTAACATTGAGGCAAATATAATCCAATCCCACATTGGCTTAAACCAACTCAGCAAAAACCTATTAATTTTGTTCATTTGTAAATGACAACCATCATATTTAAACTAATACTCATGTTGTTCATTCATCCTTTAACTAAGGATGACCAAATTTAACCCAATTTGATGACTTGACCAAACCCACCCGAACCTAAGCTCGACTTGACCCGATTTGACAGAAAAAGTCAATGACCTGAACACGATTGTATCCAACCCGACCTGAACTCGAACTTGATTAAAGGGAAACCCGAGAAAACATGAACCCAAATGACCCAAACCTGACATACGCGAACCTGAAATGACTTGGGATTGAATTGACCCAAACCCGAGACTGACCTGACCCAAACTTGAGATGACTCGATGACTAAACTTGACAAGATCTTATTTTAACCCTCACCCTAAACCTTAACTTTTCTATTTCATTATCTTCGATATTTAGTAAGTCCTAAATATGGAGGTTTCCATGTTTAGTAACTTTCATTTTTTTAGACTTTCATATTTAGTATATCTCATGTTTAGAAATAGTGACTTCCATAATTAGTAACTGCTATTTTTTTGTACTTCCATATTTAATAAGTTTCATATTTGAGAAGAGACTTCCATATTTAGTAATTCTATTTTTTTTTCAAACGTTCATGTTTAGTAATTCTTATATTTTAAGAGAGGATTTCTATATTTAATAACTTCCATTTTTTGAAACTTCTATATATTGCAAGTATCATATTAGAGGAAGAAACTTTCATATTTAGTAAGTCTTATATTTGAATTTTTCTAAAAGAAGTAATTTTTATATTTAGTAAGTTTAATTATCGTAATATGCAGTTGTTAAAATTACAACGTTCATCCCTAAACTTTTAAGTATAGTGCAATAATGTACCTAAATTTTAAAAAATTTCATTTCAATCACCTCTAACAATTACAACATGGGTCCTTGAACTTTTGAAATCTTTGTACTTTCACCAAAATCTTTTCAAATTTTATAGTTTAGTCACTGATAGTGAACTTGATTTGCATATCATAGTAATTTCAAAGAAAATTTATCAAAACATAAGCATCGAAAAATTATTGTAGTGTATGTCTAGGTGATAGCTAGGTGAAGATCTGAATGACCTATACAGTAATAGTTAAAGGGTATGAATTTAGAAAAATAATGAAGTATTACTAACAATGTTAAATTACGTAATATGTACTAAACTATGATGAAGAAGACATGAATATTTTAATTAAATATACTAAAAAATAAAAAATTAATTTAAATTAAATCACTTAAAAAAATTGAATTCTTTGATTTAAATTTTAACAAAAATTGAAAAAAAAATGAATCAATTCAATTGCTTTGGCCTACACACCAGTAACCAAAGCGAATACAAAGTTTGACCCAAATTTGACCTTAAACCTGACTTGAAGTTACTTGAGACTGAAAATGACCTGACCTGTAGCGAACCCAAACCTAGATAAACCCGGTCCAACCCAATCCGAACTTGAAGTCAACTCAACTTGAGATTAATCTGAACCCAAATGACCCGACCTGGATTTGAATTCATGCTAACCCGATTAGACCTGAACCTGAATGACCTGATCTGATCCACCCAATTATCATCCGTACCTTAAACTATCAACTGTTGCATCATTCATCATTCAACTATCATTAATGTTGCACCATTCACCCTCTTTTAGTTCTATCATTAGAATGAGCCAAATTTAGCAAATGAACTAAACTAGGGGTATAAAAAATGAATTTGACCATAAACATGAAAAGTTTTTGGATTTTAAAATGTTTCTATGATTCAATTCCTCTTGCTCTCCTTTATAACTTGTACTAGAGTATCAAATCCAAAATCTTAGCCTATCACCTCCAAATTCTCACTAAAACTTTCAAACTCAAAATTGTTCATGTTCATGGTCAAATTCCTAGTTTAGTTCATTTGATCAATTTGACCCATCTTAGTTGTCAAACTATTAAAGGACGAATGATGTAACATTAATGATAGTCTCATGATGAATGTTGATAGTTTAAAGATGAATAAGCAACATGGGCCATAGTTTAAGATAATGGATGCCATTTAACCTTTTGTGCATCTTCTTTCAAGTTTGAGGATATTCCACTAGTTAATGATGCATATTCTTTGAAGTTGCTACCACTAAAAGTTCTCTAAACTCGCCTGTTCTAGTTATCGTACAGTTGGACTATTTGAACTAGCAGAGGTTTCGGTTGAAGTCATGTGCTTGTGATATGGGACATCTTTACAATTGGTCGGGGAAGTTTGTTTGGCAAGTTGGCTCTAGATCTAACTGAGTTTGGAAGGAATTGTGTCTTGTTCTTTGTACATTTAAATGCACCAAGTTTTCGTATTAGGAACTCTCTAAATGATACTTCTCAACTTCTTCTACTAAAAGAGCTCAATCATTATTGTCATGGCATACATAGTGCTTATCCACTAATATGTGTTTATCTCCTGCTAAGTAGGGTCCAGAGTAGGCGGCTGCCTCCATGCTTAACTAACTCATTTCTTCAACACATATGCCAATGTTGCCCTTATTGTGACATTGGGACATGAATTTTTGTGTTTCAATGAAATGTTGCCCTTATTATGACTTTGGGGCTTGGATTTTCGAGGTTTGATCCTCATCAGACCATCCAGCAACCATGAAGTTTATGAGCTTCAATTTTTTATGGTTTGGGTTGGACCATAGCAATTCACTACTTAAAAGTACTAGCTAATCAACATTGACACCATGTTTATACTATAGACTATGTTGTTCTTGCAAACTTGCAGATAGTAATCTCCAAAGCTTAGGCTTATTGAATTATACTGCCATTTACATACTTTACATAAGTGAAGGGTTATGGCTTGGATGGTTAGGAAGCATGGTTTATGACATTTTGTTTAAGGACTAATATTTTATCCTTATCAAGTTAACATATGAAGTTGGTTAAGTCTAGTTTTTAGGTTGCATTATGAGCATTTGAAAGTCCAATACATGAGAAGTATATGGAATAAAATAAAGGAGGTTATTGATGCTTACTCTAGCTTTTTACATCTTATTTGTGATTTTAATTAAGTGTTGTTATCCTTTGAGGGAATTGGTCATTTAGCGTATCCCTTCCTTGATGTAGATCATTTTCAGATTTTATCACAAATTTTGACCTTATTCAGGTACCCACCAATGGTCCCAGGTTTACATGGACCATTTTTCAACTAGAAATTAAGCAAAACAAAGATGAAGAAAAGGATACCTTCAAACTTGGCCGAGAGGAAACTGATGACATCCTTATTAACAACAGTACATTTAGCTCTCTACAAATCATCCTCGAGTTGCTTGAATCAAAGAAAAGTAGGGAATTAAGAAGCAAGAAAAGGGGCAAATCCAAAACAAGGAAGAAGATGAATTTACCTTATCTACAAACTTGGGATAGAAGAGCTTTTATAAAAGTAGTGAATAGGTGGAGGAAGGGAGGCAGTGGATGAAAAAATTGAGTTTAAGAGTTGGCCGACAGAGAGAGAGCTCATTGGCGTAAGTTTTGAAGATGAGAATATCGATGAATTCCCAGAGTTCCTTAGTTTAGTCCAACACTACCTCAACCTATCTTCAAGCTTCTTCATTGGTTCCTTCATTAACATTGTCAAATTGGAAATGGAGAAAAGATGAAAAGAAAAAATAGAAGGTGCTGTAAGATTGGGTTAGGGAAAAAAATTAGAATGGAAGAAGCTTTAATTGATCACATCATTAGAAGTAATTGAGCTTTTTTTGTCTTTTAAGAAACATAGCCAACGTGAAACACAATAGAGCTTTTTCTCGAAGAGGAAAATGAGGGAGAAGGCGTGGAAGGTGAAGAAGATAGGAATAGAGTCATTCAAGTTTCCTTTTGGAAGATTTGGTTAAGGATGAACTTTTCTTCTTTCAACCACTATTTTAAAAGCAGCGTATGGGTATGCCTTTCAGCTATCTAGTGAAGGATGAAGAAAGAAATGAAAACATTTATAAGCAATAACCAAACAATAAATAGTTAAAAAGTAAGGAGAAGTATAGAAAAGCTTATCAAAGTTATGGGCCTTGAGCCATTTGGTCATTAAAGTTTTGTGTGGTTCCATTTTCATTACCAAAGTAACTAGTTGGGTCCAAAGTGCCCACCATAGTTTTGAAAAGGGACTAAAACAATCCCCCTTGTAACTGATGGTGAGAACTTACTGTCAAATGGAAGAATATTCTGTTGGATATTGATTGTGTGGCCAACGGTGGACAAAATGACATGCCAACTTGTCAAAACATAAGAATGATGTGGCAATTAGGCATTTAGGGATGTAATTGATTTAGGGATTTTGGCAATTTAGGGTTTATGGGTTTAAATTGGTGATTTAGGAACGACTGGGAAGCTGGCATTTGGGAAAATTTGTGGTGGTAGTTGGAGATGAGTTCGTCATAAATGTCAAATGCCTTCTCCATTTACTTGTTTGGTGGTGTAGATGCAGATGATCATACCTCCTCTGTTTTTACAGTTGATAGTTGCAAGGAAAACTTCATGAACTCATAGGAATCCCAAGCAACATTTCATAACTTGTCCAAATCGCGGTATACGTTGTTTACATGAGTTGTGATTGTGTGATGCCTCAATTGTTTTGTTTTTATTTATCTAATGTATTTGGTTTTTGCATTGAATTTGTGTAGAGGGTGGGTGCATGAAGGTTCTAGCAGTTGGTTGATAATGAGTTCCCAGTTCAGGCTAATGCAGCATTAAACAGTTTACTTAATCAAAAGAGATCGCTCGCATTTCTTCATCACACCTTTGCAGAAAAAGTTGCCATTTTGCAAGACATGTTAAAAGGAACACAAACTTGTGTCAGCCAAAGTGGAGGAAAAGAATATTAATTTAAAAGAAAAGAATATGAGCCTTGAGGCAGAAAAGATGAAGATTAAGGAATAAAATGATCATATAGAGGTAGGAAATGCCTTTTTTGTATGAATGTGCTCATTTTTAATATTATCTATTTTCTCATTCTTATTAACTTTAGCCATAACACCAATAATCACAGGGCCCTTTGTAGATGATTGTCCATCTTCAACATGTCAACATGAGAGCTAATTGGATCTAAGTCATCATAATGTTCTACATACAAATGCAATTGCCTTCTATTGTACAGAAGCTCCAAAGTTATAACAGCTGAATCTTTATCATAAATTATCTTAACATTGCCATGTGCCCTAATCACTGACCAGGTCTTTTGAAGGTACACTGACTTCACATTTTAATACCTCTTCTCTTCATGAATTCCAAAAGCAAACCCAACTAAAGAAATAATCAGACCCTATATAAGTTTCTTCTTTTCCCCTTCATATTTGAAAGGAAAATACCAGAATTTTTCACCAATATGAAGAATGTATTTGAAAAGCATGTTATGCTCGCCATTAGATAACCTCCATTGATGATCAAACAAAGCTTAGAATCACGGTCACTTATACAAGACTCAAAATCATGTTTCTTTCGTGCAACCAGATAAGAAAACAACAAACATACAACCCATTTCAGAATCAAAAAATAAAAACTATCTTAGAATGCAAAAATCTTAATTGAACGAACCAACCAAACCCTATCACACCTATTGAGACTCACAGACAAAATGGCTACCTAAACTCTCTTAAAACAACAATATTTTTGTTTTCTAACATCTCAAACCAATGAATATGGTCAATTTCATCACACCCAATAACATAGCATAACTCCTTTAGACGAGCCTTACCTATTTGCATCTTACCTGCCTTCCACTGAATCATCCATGATCACCAAACACCTATGATCTAAACCAGTCAAACAAACAATTTTACTTCTACCTCACTAGATGAAGACACCTTACCAAACTAGATTAGGGATTTTTCCCTTACCATAATTGTTGTTACAGACAATATAAACACTTTACCTTCTATTTTTGGCGGCATAAGAAATGCCACATCATTCCCCAGGTAATGGCACGTCAGTCGCCCATTCAAAAATTCATTTACACCTCTGCTTGACTAACAGCCCAATGATTAATTCAGCTTGAATGGTGCCATAGTGATGACAATGAAACCACACAAAACTTTAATGACCAAATGGGTTGAGGCCTATAATTGTAGTGAATGTTTTGGTACTTTTCCCTAAAAAGTACAGGTGTACAGCCCCTATCGCATGCATGTTATTTTAATGTAATTTTTGATAGTGTAGCTCTGTCACTAAAGCACATTAGATATACCTAATAAATTTTTGCTAAAGAAAAGAAGTAAAATCCACTTGTGGTCCCTTAGTTTTTAGGTTTGTCCTAAAGTAGTTCCTTATCTCCAAAAGTGTTTATTAAGGTCCCCTACATCATAATACACGTCCCACCTGAGTTACTTTAATCAATTTCTTTGTTATTTCTGACAGAATCCGATGATGTGGCATTTTTTTTTGTCCATGTGACAGTCCAAGATGTCACCTATCCTCCTATTTACTAACAATAAATGACTATACTAACAAAATAAAAAAATTTGGGGTAAAACCGACACAAACACATAATCGGATGGGTTTAAAATGGAGATTGAACCAAAATCATCTTCTTCCCCAAAATGGCAAAATCATCTCTGCAAAAAAAAAAAAAAAAAAAAAAAACAAAGGGGGCATTCGATCTTCTTCCAAAATCAACCGAAATTTGTTTCCTAGCTTATCTTAGAAATCATTGCCTCGTTTCGTTGAAAAATTCAGCATCTAGAATGACTGAGACCTCGATTTGGCTGAAATCTCCCAACGTCGTGGAACTCCGAGAGACCCTTGGTTCCTCAGGTCTTCTTGTGACTCGCCCGGTTTCTTCGAATTCTTCGAACTCTTCGTCTTTCTTCTTCCATTGGTCCTTGGAAAGAAGCATGAGACAGAAAGTGACATCTTCCCCCAGATATCGATGAAGTCCAGCTCCAGGGTGATGAATTTGGCGATACCAATGGTGCTGCGGAGGATGGCCATAGACGACGAACGAAGAATTAGGAGATGTTGAGAGAAGAAATTTTGAAGGAATTGAGCCTGGGTGGAGGGGTCGGCCATGGTCGCGAGTTGTTTTCTTGATTCTTATTGTCAAGGTGATATACAAAATTGATAGATTGGATCCAACATAGAAGACACCGTTGCGTCTGTAGCAGAGATGATTTTGGGAAGAAGACGATTTTGGGTCAATCTATATTTTAAGCCCATAAGATTATCTATTTATGTCAATTTTATCCTAAAGTTTCTTCTTCAATCATTATAGTCGTTTGTTGTTATTAAAGAGGAGGACAAGTGGCGTCTTGGACTGTCACGTTGACCCAAAAGGCACCATATCATCAAATTCTATTAGAAATAATGAAGAAATTGACGGAAAAGGCTCGACTGGGATGCGCATTTTGAGGTAAGGGATCTTAATAGGCACTTTTGTAGGTAAGGAACCACTTTAGGACAAAATCAAAAGCTAAGGGACCGAAAATGAATTTTACCCAAAAGAAAATTGTATACCGAGTTTATATCCAGTTCATCCTAATTGGGCAAGGAAAGAGATTAAGGGTTAATTACAATTTACCTTTGAATTTAGGAGAAATTATACCTTCCTTTCTTTTGTTTCATAAATATACACCTTACATCTGCTTTTTTAATATAATTTGATAATAAATTATGAAATCTTAATTTAAATATTACAGTAGTTATTTTTTAGTAATTTCAATCTGTATGATATTTTTTATAGTTAATAGATATTTCAAATTATTAGTTTTTTTTTGTAAATAAAAATATTATCTTTTAAATGTAAATTAACTGTAAAAAAGTGTCATACAGATTGAAATTATTTAAATATGAGTACTGTACAGTCTAAATTAAGATTTCAGAAGTTCCTATTAGACTATATTAAAAAGATAGGTGTAAAGTATATATTTCTAAAATAAAATGGGCATAATGTAATTTTGATCTAAACCTCACAGGTAAATTTTAATTATCCCAAATATTAGTTTGGGAAGAAGAACATTTTGAAGTTGAAGACAAAACATACAAGTAGCCAAATTTGATGGTTAAAGCGCATAGGATTTAACGCCAGGACCAGAATTTCCCCCCTTCAAACAGGGCAGTCATTTATTTATGGATACTGCTTTTCTCAAGGTAGTTTAAATGTTTTTACTTTTTCTTAATACTCAAAATAGTATGAGAATTAGTCTGAGAATTAAATCATATAGAAGAAAGGAAAAAGAGAAAAAAAAACGATATAAGAGAAATTTTACTACTTAATCTTAGCTTACATCCAATATCAGTACCTAGACTCACTCAGTATTTGGGGAAGACAATCCACACATATGTATGACTATGTAAGATTTGATTTAATTCATCACTAATTAGATAAACTACATTTTTATCATTACAATATATTTAATATTGTTTCGCGTTCAAAAGAAAGACCTGAATTATTTAATATTTAAAGCTCTGAATGGAACCTTCAGATAAAATTAATAATACATATTTAGGCATTTGAATTCTGCAAATAATGTAATAGACAAAAAATTTAATAACATTTACATAACATTAATTTTCAAATAGAATTGATTTCACATAAAAAATTAAAAATAAAAAAATATATTTTGAATTAAATTAAAATAAATTGGTGCAAAACAAAATTTTGTCAAAATCTCCACCAAAACAAACTTTCGCTACTTATTTATACTCCAAGTGATCCAATACCATCACAAACACAACAACCTGCCTTATATTCCTCCCCCTTCTTCTAAACTACAATGGCATCCTCAGCCCACCAAATTGTCCTCACCGCCTCCGCCGACGGCCCAATCACCGCCTACGACGCTGCATCGGGCGCCACTCTAGCTCGATTCTCCGGCAGCTGCTCCCCCCGCCACGGCCTTGCCTTCGCAGGCAACTCCCTCATTGCTGCGTCACATGTATCACCCAAAACAGCCTCCGCCTCCATAAACCTCTACACCTGGTGGTCATCCACACCCATGCACAAGCTTCCCATGCCGGAACCTGTCGCCCCGGTGGCCGCCAGCCCCGACGGCTCACACCTATTCGCCGGAGGAATCTCCGGCAGAATCTACACAATCACAGTCCCATCCGGAGAATTCGTCCGATCATATTCGCCACATAACAGACCCGTCTCGTGCCTTAGGATCACCCCAGACGGTTCCCTTGTGATCTCCGGTGGCGATGACGGAATCATTTCTCTGGTCCCAATCTTTCAACTACTCGAACCGTTGTCCATTAGCGAAGATGACGAAGATCCGACCAATGACTTGATGATACAGAGGGTCGTCGCACATGATGGCTCGGTAACATCAATTTCTACCTCCACTGGAATCGACAATTCCATTATCGTCTCATGCTCGGAGGATTGCACAGTGAAGCTGTGGAGACTAAGCGACGGAACGAATCTGAGAACTATAAGATTCCCTTGCGCGATTATGGCGGTGGCGTTGTTTGGGACCGAACAGAGGGAAGTTTATGCCGGAGGGACAGATGGTTATATGTACAGAGCTTCAATTGACAGAGCGAAACAAGTGTCAGTTTCGCCGACCAGACACAACAGTTCGATTGTTTCTTTAGGGATGGTGAAAGAGGGGAGGAATCTGGTGTCGGCGGCGGAGGACGGCGGAATATTCATCTGGGATGTTGCCCGAGAAGGGTTTACGTTCGTGAGGGACATGGGGGACGAGATGCAGAGGATTAGCGAGATGGCGGTGATCGAAGAGAAGGAGCAAGTAATGGAGAGAGTGAAATGGGGGTGCTGTGAATACGATGATGGCGGTTGTGAGAATGTAGGTGAGGAAGTTGGGCCGTCGTGGGAGGCGGCGGAGGGGCTGGAGGAGGCGCTGCGAGTGGCGGCGAGAGACAGGGGAAGGGCTATAGATATGTTGGAGGCTGCCATTGGCACGTATGAGAGGTTGCTAGAGCTGATTCTGAAGGAAGCTAAGCGAGGGAGTGGGTGAAAACTGAAAAGTAGAGGGATTTGAGGGGCGTCAACTTGTGATTGTTTGTTGAAGTGGACAAAGAGAAATGATGAACTTCCAACTGTTTTTATTTCTTTCCACATAAAAAGTTCAAACTTTTTTTCTTTATACTCGAAGCATTGCTAGGATCACAACCCTTCGCATAATAACCAAAGATCCAAATGAATATTATGGAGGTCAGTAATTTAAAAATGGATATTAGAGAGGTCAGGAATTTAAACCTCAATCTTCGTATTCCCCATATAATACTTATGCTGGTTTAATTTGGGTGCAAGAACATATTTAAGAAATGGGTAATATAATCATCCTGAAAAGTTGAGACTTTTATTGAATTGTGATGTTGAGAGTGGGGGAGGGATGGAACCGGCTATGGGGAATCCTTGTTCTTTTGCCAAGCGAGCTGCTTGGCTGGGACAAAAGTTGCCAACTTTTCATGAAGATTGTGCTTTGTAGAAGTTAGTTTTCAACAGTTTGGCTTAAGCAACAGTGTACAATAAGTACTGTAAAGAAAAGAAACAAGGGGACAAAACAAAGAAGAAAAATATTCATCTACAAGTTCTATAAAATTTTATATGCGGCTAATAGTTAATAAATAATTTAAACTTAATTGGTTCCCGTATAGGAGTATCTACGCTTAAGGATGAAACATAAAAAGATATCTCAAGTTCAGCTCAAACTTGAGTCAATCTAAAGGTCATTGAATAATTCTTTTATGTTGTCTTTAATCCAAGTTTGAATAAGATTTCAAACTCAAGGGTGCAACTTGGTTCAGAAAAAGACAAGACCACCCCTGAAATTCACTAGGTAGAGTTAGTCGCGCTGCCATCGCCGCCACTTCCTCAACCGTCTCTTGGTCCCCAGCTCGATCAATGCTTCAATCAACGGCAACGGAGCAAAATGACTAAAAAAAATAGAGCAAAACGATTAGAAAATCCAGAGCAAAACAATTTGAAAAACTAGAGCAAAACGATTCCCAAATCCAGAGCAAAACGAATCAAAAAACGAGAGCAAGTCGATTGGCTAAAACTAAAGATTAAAAAATGCAAAGCAAAACGATTCTCCCTCGGCCTTCTGCTCGCCTCCCCCACAAAACTGGAGCACCACAGCTCGAATTACATGTAATGTCTTTTAGACCTTGGATGGTGCCATCGTCTGATCGGCAATTGTATAGATTTTGTCCCACTCTGGGCGAGTGATCCGCATGATCGTGTAGATTTTTGTCCAGTTTCTAGCGACTGTGTGGAGTGGGTATTGGTGCATGACATGGGGTCGAGTAGCTTTCAGATTTGGGCTCATTTTCTAGAAAAACATGGGGCAATAAGATTCAATTCTGTGGGCAATTAGGAAAACAAATTAGAGGACCTACTAAATTTTTAATGGTCCATCAGCAAAAACACATAAATGAGGCTCTATTAATGTACGCCAAACGGGTCCTAATGGGCTTATTAAGCAGCTAGATAGTGTTCCACTAACTTATCACAAATTGCACAAACATTAGATAACAAGAGCATACAAGCTACTTCCTTGGTACAAGAGTATAGCGTTGGGCATAAAATAATATTCACTGGTGAGCTTGTAATATTGCTACTCTGTTTCATAAAGGAAATGTTTCATGCATCGTTAAAATCCTAAAGGAGATGCAGAAAGAAAAATGCAAATAGGTGGCAATCATTGTAATCACAATGAAAAATGATGCCCACTTTAAAGAGAAATAACATGACCTTTTTTTTTTAACGACAAAGAAATTATTAAATAAAAAGAGTAAATACAAAAAGATCCAGGCAATAGCTAGATCAATATGAGCCCAAAGTTAAGAAACACCGGCCAATAACTTTAAACCTCCCAAAAAACAAACCCCCCTCTACGACACTGTTTCGACCCTTGAAACACCAAGACCCCCTTGTCCCCACATTTAACACCCCATTACTAGATTTGCAAAAACCTGCAAAATGTCACTAGACCTTGATACTTCATTCCAATATTCTCAATTCATTTCTCAAAGTTAAATTTTTCTTTTTAGAGCCAAATTTTTCATGGCTCTTTTCTTAACCTTTAAAAGTAACCAACTCATTATATATTTTTAGAGTCAACCCTTCACACTCTTTAAAGGAGCACTACAAGATAGATGCAATATAGCAACTATCATCCTATGTTTCAGTCGCTATATAATTCAAAAGCAACTACCCAGCTACTATAGAGGGCAATTAAATTTTTTTGAGTCACAAATAGTTTATGACTAAATCTAAACTGCAAAAAACGACTGGCATTTTAGTTGAGAAATTGTAACTGACCATTTCAGCCACTGTATTAGTGGCTACCAGTTTAGTCACAATTCAATCAGAGTATTAGGACTTTTTTTCTTTTAAAAAGTTACATTATTATTTAATATAATTGTTATTTAATTAATATTATTTAACTCAATTGGTTATTTATTTCTTTTGTTATATAATTGATACTTACATTAAATTGCAGTGAATATTAAATTATTTTAATTACTAATAATAAAATAATGAAATAATGAAATTAAAATTTAACACTAATTCAACAATTAACACTTAAAAATTTAACAATTTAACACTAATTTAATAATTTAAAACTAAATTAACCCTTTAACACTAAACACTAATTTAACACTATTTTTTTTGGCCCAACAATAATAAAGAAGCTTCTTTGATGAACAATGTTAGCTGAAAAATCCTAACCTAAAGAAAAAACACTACCTAAACACACTCAAACCCGAACCTAAACAAAAAAGCTAAGCAACACCTATGAAAAACTGAAACAAAACCAACAATGATTCAACAAAATAGAGTTGACCAAACAAAAAAAAACTCAGACTAAACCCATACACGAAAAACTCAAATAACAAATGAAAAGAACACCAAGATGGAAGAGTAAAATGAGAGCTAAAGGGAAGATAATTGATAGTAGAAGAGTAAACGGAGAGCTAATGGGAAGAGAATGGAGAATTAAGAGTGCTAAAAGCTAGTTGAGTGAAGGTTTTAAAGGAGATGAAAAACTAACTACTGAAAAGTGACTGAAACCTCAGTCGTTATTCAGTCGCAATCAGTAGATATTTAGTCACTTTTGCTATGAATGTTATCATTTTTTAGTGACTGAAAAGTGACTAAAACATCAGTCAATATTCAGTCACTTTTGCTATGAATGTAATCATTTTTTAATCACTATTTAGTCTTTTTTTGTATGTATGTAGTCACTTTTTAGTGGCTATATTCATCCTTTTTGGCATATTTTTTTTTTGTTAAATTTAAATGATTTATTTAGATACATAGATACATACATACATACATACATACTAATAATCTATTTAAACTATAATTTTTATAATTTTATTAAATTTTTATGAGTTTCTCCTTTTTAATGCCTTAAAAAAATTCATAAAAATTTAATAATATCATGAAAATTTATTTTCATATGGATTCTTACATTTACTTAATATTAGTTTTCAAATAAAATTGGTTCTGTGTAAAAAAGATGTAAACATAAAAATAAGTCATTTTGGGTTAAATTGACTTAAGTTAAAATGAATTAGCTTAATTCATATATGCTAATAGGGTAAAATTCACTGGGAGTTACTTAGCTTATTTTTTTGTCCTATCCGGGTATCTTACATTTTTTTTGCCCTAGTGAGGTACCTTTCCTCTTATTGCACATCCTGTTCAATTACTTTCTGTCAAATTGATTATTAAATTGGATGAAAAATGATGATGTGGCATTAAATAATACTAAAATAAACTTAAAATGATAACTTCAATTCTCAAACTATTTCAATTAGTAATTCTAACCCTTAAAATTTCACTTAAGCCAATTCTAACCCCCCAAGTCTTTTAATCTTCCATCTTTACTACAGCCACCTCACAAGTTACCCACCGAGTCGTCGTCGCGGACCACCCTCCAGCCACTAGCTACTAGCCCAGCTGCCAACCACCTCCAACCGCCAACCCCTTAACCGGCTCCCGCCAACACCTCAATTCAACCCTCCCAATCACCCTCCCCTCCCATTCACCGCCACCTCCCACACTCCTCCCCTTGTCATTCTTCGATTTCCGATTTCAAACCTAGGAAATCAAGCGTCAAATCAAACCCGAGCCACAATCAAACCCAGGAAATCAAGTGTCGAATCAAACCCACAATTTTCAAATTCAAAAAATGAAACGTTGAATTGAAACCAGAAAATCCGAGTGTGGGAAATCAAAAATCGGGAATTGGGAAAGGATCTATATAGGTGACGTCTAGGACGATTACCAAGCTCTGGTAGTGGGCTTGGGAAAGACGAGACCAATGAAGGATTTGGGAAAGGAAAGAATGAGGGATTCGGAGTTGGTGTCTGATTCAGGGGAGATGGTTGGCATTCGATGAGTCGTTCTTGGGGAGGAAAGAGTCGGTCCTTAGGAGGGCAGCCAATGACGGGGTTGGCAGCAAGGTTGGTGGCTAAAAGGCGGTTGGCAACGATTGGGGTGGAGGGTGGTCAATGACGGTTGGGGTAAAGGCGGTTGGCGACAGCGGGTAGGAGAAAAGCTTTAGAGGGCTAAGGTTTTGGGATAGAATTAATTTGGTAGAAGTCTAGGGGCTAGAATTAGTAATTGAAAAAAATTTGAGCACTGAAGTTATCATTTTAAATTTATTTTGTTATTATTTAATGTCATATCATCATTTTCCGTCAAACTTAATCTTGAAATTAACGGAAAGTACTTAAATGGACATGCAATAAAAGGTAAGGTATCTTGATAGGACAAAATAAAAGTAAGGTACTCGAACAGGACAAAAAAAAAATAAGCTAGGTGACCCCCGGTAAATTTACCTAATGCTAATATAAATGATTATACACACACAAATGAGTTCATAAAAATTTTATGGAGATTGAGCGTTACAATAGCGTTGGGGTTAATTAGAGTTTTAGGGTTTATAGTATTAAGTTAGGATTTAGGGATCTATGTACGATTAGAGTTCACATTTCTTAGGTTTGGAGTTTTTGGCATTTATGGTTATAAAAGTTTAGGATTCAATTAAGGTATTGAATTAGAGCCCTTAAACCCTAAATCCTAAATCCAAAACTCTAAACCCTACATCTAATACTCTAAACTCCAAAGAAATCCCAAACCCTAAACTTATATCCAATACCCTAAAGCTAATTCAATACCCTAAACCTTTAATTCCATATCCCTAAACCCTAATTCTAAATCATAAACCCTAAAAAAATCATAACCCTAAAGCTAATCCAATACCCCAATCCCTAATTTAATACTCTTAAACATTGAGAAAACCTAAATCATAATTCTATATCCCTAAACCATAAACCCTCAACCTAGTCTACCATTAACCTTAAACCATAAACCATAAAACCCTAAATAAAATTCTCAAACCCAAAATTTATACCCAATACCCTAATCCTTAATTCAATAACCTTAAACCCTAAAAAACCCTAAATCTTATTTCTAAACCCTAAAAAATTCCCAAACCTTAAACCCTAAAAAATTCCAAATTAACCCTAAATTCCCTAAAAAAATCCTAAAACCCTAATTCAATACCCTAACCCTAGCTAGCTAATTCCATATCCACAAACACTAATTTCAAAACCCTAAGCTTTAAATAAAAATCTCAAACCCTAAATCTATATCTAATTCCCTTAAACCTTAAAAAACCTTAAATCCTAATTCTATATTCCTAAAGCCTAAAAACATCCCAAATCTTAAACCCTAAAAAACATCCCAATACGATAAACCCTTTAACCACCAAAAAATGTCAAACCTTAAATCAAGTTAGCCACTAAAGGCAATTGTAGTTAAATTGGACACTTAAAATACCGACTGAAAGGTGACTGTAATCAAATCTGGCACAACTTATTGACTGAAGAACAACTGCAGTATGGGCCACTAACATTTTCGGTCGCCCAACAGTCACCAGCTAAAGAACATTTTTTTATTTCATCTGAATAACGACTGTCATAACTAGCGACTGACTTTCAGTGGCTTTCTTCAGTCATGATCTTGCATTTTTCTTGGAGTGCAGATCCTTAACAATTTACCGACTTTATCGACCTATTTTTCACACAAGAGAAATTTTCCCGAACTGACTTATACCTTTTCTCTACAGCACTACTTGAATATACTGCCAATATACAATGCTTTTTTGGTGATGACTCAATACAACTCAAGCCTTGGCCCTTTGGATTCTCCAAAACTTTCAAATTAGGTGTGACTCCCAAAAAAATTAGATAAGAATCATCACAAGAATTAATCTCCGAAGAAAGTTTTAGAACCTGATTGTATTCCTTATGGAACTGCGATCTAGTCACTACACCATGGACTTCTCCAAACTACCTAGAATCACCATCAAAGACCACATCTCCTTTTGCTGAAGTCAAACCAACTTGTCCACCCAAATCCGATTCAAAATCCATTGGCCTTTGATTACTAGTAGCTGAACCTGAAACATCTTGATTGAAATTATCCTGGATTTAAGAAGTTGAAATAGATATACAAGAATAATCGGCACCATCTAGGGATAGCAACGGAACGGGCGAGAACCGCAGTCCGCGGATTATCCATGACGCACAGGTAAACAGGTGAAAATATCCGCGATGGGACGGGCATGGGTAGTAAATTTCACTCATCTGACAGGTGCAAGCAAGTAACGGATAGGGGGTATTCATTACAGATAAATCCACTCTGCTTACCTGTGAAACCTGCTAAGCATATGAAATTTCAATTTTACCCTTAATATAAGTGTCACCTCTCCTAATTACCTAAATGGTTAATTCGGTAATTATTCCATCACAATTAGTCAATCACACGTCAGCTTCAGGCCTTCACGCTTTAGTCTTCACCAATTCATTTGGAAATTGGAATTGGGCGCTAGGTTTGGGAAATTGGGGGGTGTCGTCGGCATTGTGTCTCCTTTTTCTCCGGCTGCTTCTCTTTTCTCCAGCTGCCTCCCTCTCCTCTATTCGCCTCTGGCCGCCTCCCTCTCTTTTGTCACCGGTTAGCTCTATCTCCCCTGTTCGCTCCATCTCCTCTGTTAGCTCCATCTCCTCCAGCTCACCCTCTCCTCTATCTTGTCATGTCTGCTCACGACTGCGCACAACTGCTCCCGCCCGGTGCCAACAGCACCATGAAGAGATCTTGAAGTCGTTTTGTTTGAGTTCGACGGATCCTTCGACCAAGAGGAAAAAAGCAAGCTGCAGAGGTAATTAATTTTGCTTGAAAAATGGTCTATGATGCCAACTGCAAATAACAACCACTTAAATGCCACTGCCTTTATTTCTGGAGTTTTATGTAAGTTATCTTCCTTTATATCTGTGAATTATTAGTGTGGCACGCTAAAAAGATGGTTTATTGTTCTGTCCAGGCAATTTTCGATGAGCTTTGCAAAATGTTGGATCCTGGGAAACCTTGTTTTACGCCAAAGAAGGGGAAACCAAGCATTGTCATGTTTGTGGGGTTACAAGGTATATGTTGGTTGGTTGTTCCTTATTCTTCTAGGGTCAAAAATCATGTTACATGACTTCAATATAACTTTTGTTCTTGTTTTATTTGAAGGGTCTGGAAAAACTACAACTTGTACAAAATATGCTTATTATCATTAGAAGAAAGGTTGGAAGCCAGCTCTAGTCTGTGCTGATACATGCAAAGCTGGTGCATTTGACCAACTAAAACAGAATGCTACTAAAGTTAAGATTCCATTTTATGGGAGGTGTGTACATTTTCCATTCTGTAATTCTGTTGCATAGTTTTCTGTCAAGTTGAGGCTTAATCCCACCTTTTACTTATATTATATGCTTGATTATCATTTATGATTTCTTGTGCACTCACGTCATGTGAAATCCGATTGAATTTTTTCATGTCATTTTGTAGGTTTTGAACTCTGTAGGTTCAGAAGAAATGCTCTTGTCCCTGCCTAAGTGTTTTTGGTTTTGTTGTGTTGGCAAATTGGCTCTCCGAGAGACTTGCACTCATTCTTATATTTTTGTACTTCATGTTATTTCCACTCATGATTATACAAACTTCGATTTACAGTTATATGGAATCCGATCCTGTAAAAATTCCAGTGGAGGGTGTAGAGACATTCAAGAAAGAAAACTGTGATCTTATAATTGTTGATACAAGTGGACGCCATAAACAGAAGGCTGCTTTGTTTGAAGAAATGCACCAAGTCTTAGAAGCAACGGTACTCTAGAAATATCCCATTCTTGTAGTTAAAGACTGCATTTTTTTTCTCTGACAGAGGACTGCATATATTTTGTTTGTCTTTTAAGTGCTACAAATCGAATAATAAGGTATAATTTTTAATTTATGTACCTATATATATGTTTATATATATGTACCTATATATATGTACCATGGCAAATACTTATTATTTATTTTAATTGCTTGCTTATGAATAATGGACTTTTATTGGATCATGAATATTATTTGTGTCAATGAATGTGTAATTTATGACTTGATGATGAATATTTCATGTTTTTTTTTATGAAATTTAGAAAACTAGCCTAAACCGTGGATTACTCGTGAACATGGATTATCCACAAGTTGTGGGCGTGGGTCCTGTGTTCTGCCTATTAGCTGGTGGGTATAAAAAAATTCACGAGCGCGGATGGCAAATGAGGGTATCCGCGCCCTATCCACCCCATTACCAAGCCTAGCACCATCCGCTTTTTTCATTTCACAATTCCTCTTAGCCCCTACACCCACTTGAACAGTACTACTGCCTTTCACAATGTCACTACCAAAAACTTTTTCTGCAAACAAAGAATTAGGATAGCCAATAAAAGACCCTAAAACCAATTACAAATCGCTAGGATCTTCAAAAACACCACCAAAAACCATTTCATTAAAAACCTCACAAATTTGGACAAGAACCCCTAATTTCGCCCAGAGTCAACAAATTGAAATCTTTCATGGGAGCCAAACCAAACCTCCACAACTTGTTGGGCTCCTCATGCCCACCAACAACTTTATTTAAATCTAAAACACTATGAGATGTGGACTTACCTGAAGGCCCTATAGCTTTTTTGTACAACTTCTTTTCAGGTCGAGAATTTGGCCCAAACCCAAAAACCCTACTGCACTCTCCAGCAGCCACTTCAACCGTAACCCTTCCTCCCCAGCCGTTCGAAGACACCTTTATCCACCCTTGCTTCAGCCGCCAACAATGAAGCCGGCTCTTCACGTTACAGGTCCAAGTCACTATCAGAGTAAACTTCGATTTGCAACAGCAGGACACTTGTAAAACCAAACCTTCTTTCAACTTTCCGGACCCTTCACTACTGAAATCTTAGCCTCAGCCTTACCCCGAAAAACTTTCACAAGCTTTGTGAATGCACTTCTGATTTCCCACCATCCATCCATGAATCTGCCATCCGGAAAGATGATTCTTCTTTTTCCAAAACCTTTTTATACCACCAATTTGAGAAAATGACCTACTCTGTTCCTCTTCAACCCGAATTCAACCGACCCATTCTCATATTCAAATTTTTGCCGCCATGGGCTATTGCCCTTTTTGTACCAAAATTCCTCCCATACACCTACCCATCAATAGGGTTATGCTTTTTGCAAAATCACAAACTCTCCTGAGTATGATATATTCTGTAACCTTTAGCATTTTTTAATCCCCTCACTGTTGAACAGAGAAGAAGAACTTTTGCTCAATATCTAAATGACCAATGTTTCCCATATCCAATCCTAAGACACTAACGCCAGAGAGGCTAGAAACTGGCACAAAGCCGGATCTGGCCGGAAATATACTTAGAACTTTGAAGATCAGAATGAGATGATTCAAAAAGTTTTTAGAGCTTCTCTCTCTAGAATGATTTTAAGTCAGATGATTCCAAGTTCATAAAATGTCAACTTAATAACATAACATAACCCCTCTACGAACCAATAATTGTTGGGTTTGACCAAATTTTTTCATTTTGAGTTAATGGTTTTAAAAAATTACTTTAACTTGCTTAAAAAAAGTAAGGAATGCATTCAAAAGGTTGAGAATCACACTAATACAAAAAATATCATATTAAGTTAATGGATTACAGAATCTTTATAAAGCCTAGATACATTTTTATGTCTAAGTAATTTTTTTAATTATCTTTAGATACATTCAAAAGACAATAGGATAATCTACAAAAACTAGGCACACATATTTTAAATTACTATTTGCACGACGAACATAAGCAAAAGTTCAAAATCAACAATTAACAACAAAGACCAAGAATCACAAGTGCAACTTTGCTATGTTTCATTAGTTGGCCATAATGTCATACACCATTTCATGCAAAATTTGCACTTGCTGCCCCTACAATTGTGTCTTTGTTGCCTCGATAAGTTCAAGAGAAACAAGAACTTGAGTTTAGGATTACCTTCTTGCTCCAACCAACTCTTGTTCACATATGGTATCGTGTAGTCATTGTAACCATTTGACTTCATTGCTCGTATCGTATACAGTTATAAAGGGACAAACTCATGATTCAGACTTGTGGATGAAAATTCATAAAAGGGTTTCTCAATAGTCCCATCCAATTCATCAATATTCTTTAGATTCTTGTTGTTGGAGAGATTATTTGCTCATAAGAAAAACCCAAATCAAGCATATTCATGTTAGAAGACATTGGTAGGCCAATTGAACATTAAGTTTTTTTCTTCTAACAGTTTCTTAGAAATCAAATTCATCAACCTTAATATGAGATTTTGCATTATCCTGTTAAATGTATATTGTCCTCTAAGGAGTAATGTACATAGGGATATTTTTGTTGAATTGCAAGTAGAACCTTCTCAATCAAACGACTTTTAATAACTTCTTTTCTGAGAGAAACTATGCGCTTTATCTCCATTGTTCCATCTACTTTACTTGTGCTTCTCCTCTTTATCGGCTCTTAATACACAAATAGGAAAATTTCAAGTTTGCCTGAAACATCTATCACTTTTATTGGATCATATCTAAGTTTAACAACAACAACCAAAAAGATTACTTTTGTTATGAATCACTTACTTTTATATCTACATGTTGGCTTTGGTTCATTAGGCAAGAGATAATACTTCTCTGATCCTTTCATTAACTAGAACAATTTCTCATCTATACAGACATAATCAAACATATAACACTACTAAAAAGAAGACATTTAACTACGGCCACTCATTGGTAATTTCAAAACTACTAATGCGAGACCGTTGGTATCGACGCATTGGTAATTAATGCGTTGGAAATTTTTTTACCAATGGCTTAATACAAAGCCGTTGGTAACTTCCAATACATAGCCGTTGGAAAACAGACCGATGGTAATTACCAACGATCTAAGATAGTATCGTTTTTGCCAACGGTTTAACTTTTACCAATGGCTTCAGTCGTTGGTAAAATTTTCAACGGTTTAAGCCATTGATAATTATGTTGAAATTTTAAAAAACATTAAGCTCTTTCCAACGAAGAGCTGTTGGAAACTGGCATCTTTTTAAAAGAAAAACTTAAAATAATTAATTTTAAAATTATATGTTATATTCACTAAAAATTATATAACTAAGATTTTATTATTACATAAAAATTTAGTAAAAATTAAAAAATATATAATTTCACAACAATTTACTAAAATTCAGAAAATTTTAAAAACAATATCTAAAATTCATAAAACCTACCAAAATTAAATAAATTAAAATTTGAAAAAGTTCAGAAATTCATAATAAATTGGAAAGATGAAAATTAAAAATATCACAAAATTTTCCAAAAGTTATAATAAATTCAAAAATCAAACACAAAATTAACAAAAAATTCAAAAAATCACAACCAAATCTACAAATTTACAAAAACAACTAGATCAACAAAAAATCAAAGCCGAAATTAGTCAAGAGGCGAGGAGTTCGGGTGGCAAGACGAAGACGTGAGGAGGCGAGAGGAGGTTGGAGAATGACAAAGAGAGAGGAGAGGGTGGAAAACAGAGAACAACAGCAAGGGTGAGAGACGAGAACGGCAAAGAGGGAAGAGTGAAAAATGGGAGTGAGATAGTTAGGGTTTTTATATGGCTAAGTTAGGGTTATAAGCTTTTTAGGCTTTATGGCTAGGTTAGGGTTAATATGGGTTTTTATATGAATTGCAAATGATAATTGGTTTGTTATACATATTAAAACCATATATTTTAATTTCACTATAAAAATATGTTCATACACATGATAAATTGTATATATAGTTATTATTATTATTATTATTATAGTTATTATTATTTTTTGTTGTTTTCGTTCATGTCTAGGTTAATTTTATTTAGTTTCATGTGTGTTTTTTTTATTTGTAATGTATCATATAATTTATAGTATTTTATAGAAACACTTTTTTTGAGGAATTATAGAAACACTTAAAGACTTATTACAACTAAAGAGTTATAAACTAAGAAAACTTATTATCATTAATTCTTCAATTAAAAAATGTGAACCAATTGACGTCCAAATATAATAATTAGTTAATTAATCAAATTGATACTCATTACATTGTTATTATAATAACTATTATTTAAAATTTGTTGTTTGAGTCACTTTGTTTGTGAGACATTTATTATTAAATGAGCTTTTATCATAACATGGACAATAAAAATATCTTTTTTATTTGAAAAAATATATTGAAAATTTTTTATATGAATTGCATATGATAATGTAATGTGAAGCAAGGATAATTGGTTTATTATATACATTAAAACCATAAATTTTAATTTCACTATGAAAATATGTTCATATATTTGTTCATACACATTATAAATTGTGTATATATATATATATATATATAGTTGTTGTTGTTGTTGTTGTTGTTGTTATTATTGTTATTATTATTATTATTATACACACACACACACACATGTACATGTATATATTTAAATATAAATATTATATAAAAATGATATAATTGACAATATCAATATGAATATATATAAAAATATAAATATAAATATACATATTATTATTATTTCTAATACAAATATATAAATATGATACATATGATATATATTATTTAATTTATATTTCATATATTTACTGTATATATATGATATATTTTTAAGTACATATTCTTATATATGATACATATATTATATTATTATTATTATTATTATTATTATTATTATTATTATTATTATTATTATTATTATTATTATGTATGTGTATGATAACATATATTTTAAATTGTAATTATTATTTGTAATAAATGTTTTAAAATTTTTAAAAACTTTACTTTGTAAAATATATAATTTTATATATGATTATTATCATTATACATTATAATATATATGATATATTTTTAAATATATATTATTATATTTTTAATAATAGTAATAATTCTTATTATTATATTTTTATAATAATAATAATAATAATAATAATAATAATAATAATAATAATAATAATAATAATAATAATAATATGATATATAACTATTACTAACGGTCTAATTACCAATGTGTCAATTACCAACTGTCTGACGTATTTGTAATTATCAACGGTTTGACGTGTTGATAATTTGCCTGTTGAAAAATAGTTAATTTACCAATGCGCAGGACTATTGGTGAATTACCCACACATTTAACTGTTAGTACATTTTAATTTTTTTTACCAATAGTGATGCTATTGGTAATTTGCCCATTAAAAAAACTAGTTTTTTTTAGAAGTGTAAATAAATATAGGATTATGTATAAGAGAGTTTAAAAAGGCAAAATCTCAATCTGTCTTTTCCTATTTTGATCTGTCATGTAAGGCTTTATGAAGATCAAGTGGCATAAGAACCCTATCTTTGACTTGTTGGTGAAGATTGGATTTAGACATGGTAAACTCTGTTGCCATAGTTTTGATGGTGATTCAACAGTGTAAAGGAAGCATAGTCGCTTTGCTTAGATCAACTTGAACTTGTGTAGGCCTTGTATTACCGACAGCTTTGTACTCGGCTCATTGGGTCTATTATTGGTGATTTCTTCTTTACCTCATTCTAAATTGATCAATCAATATATTGACTAATAGAAAACCGAGCAGCAACCATTGAAAGATCCTCTATTTTTCCCTTGCTGTTGCACTCTTTCCTCAAACCTAACATTGCTTGCCTTTCATCCTTGCTAAACGCTTTGTGATGCTTCTTCTGAATTTTTAAATTTGATGGAGTACTCATCGATTTTGTTGGGGAGGCAGAGAAAACAATTCGAATTCTTGATTAACAGGGGAGCAGGTAGAATACAATTATTTGGGTTTTAATGGTTGAGAAAAGTTTATATTCTGTTGGAAATCTAAGTGATTGAGAGAGATAAGTTTCCTGATTTTGGTATCTTTGATGATTTTGGTGGGGACACAGAAAAAAACAATCAAAGAAACCTGCCCTAGTCAAAAGCAGCTTTGAAAACTTATTTTACCGTCAATTAAAACACATTTTTTTAGTTTCTATTTTTAGGGATAATTTAGCCAAAATACATAATTTCATCATTCCTAAATTTTCGCATCAGCCACAAATGGAGTATAATATATGGGATGGATAGAGTAAAATAATACCCATGTCACAATATTTTATGAACACACTATCCCTTCATGTTCATAAATTGTGAACAAGTTTAAGTACCATAAAGGTAGATTGTCTCACATTAGTAATCATTATTAGCAATTTAATCAATATTTAGTATGGTTCTTAGGGAAAAAAATGGGCATAAATAATACATATAATGAATAAGAAGTCCACTTTTATTGAATTAAATAAAATTAATAAAAAAAAAGTTTTCAATTGACTTTGTAATACACACATCTTTCACAATTCTCTTTTGGTCTATGAGGATTAGCTAAAATAACTTTGATTTCTTAGGAACCCAAAAACTTTTCCTCCATTAAACATGCATTGATATGAATCATGGTATTTCCTGTTACAAGTATAACATGTTATAAATGAACTATATAATAAGGATGAAGATGCATCAAAAAATAATTTCCAAATTTCTTTTCATTCACCAAAACATTGAAACTAATACAGGCTTTATATCATAAACTATTTTTTGTGAACTAAGAAGCAAATCAAGTTTTCTTTCCCTTTTGCAAATCGTGCCAAAGATTTATTAATATCAAAATTATCCACTTTTAATTTATCTATTTATTGTCCCCAAGATGTGCTAATATTCAAGTTGCACTTTTTCAAGTCATATGTTTATTTTGTTAAAAAAAACATTTAAAACCTTTAATTCCTCAACCTTTTGATGAGTTTTTTAAAATTTTCAAAAAAGCTCATAAAATGTATCTAGTAATTCTTCATATGGACAACTAAATGAGAATTATGAAAATGATAATGAGTTTGGACAATAATACTCACTCATTATCTAAATTTTTTCTTTTGCCATTAGATATAGATCCACCACCCTTTTTCCGTTCCTTTTTGGTATTCACTTGCTTGGGTCTCTTCCTTTTCTCCGTTCATCATTGTGAGCCTTATCCAAATCTCCTTTACTAAAGTACAATCTTCTACAACGGAATATAAAATATGCATAGCTCTAGAATTCAATGTGCATGATCTCATATCAAATCTCTTTCAAATCCTCTTCAACAATTTTCTAAATCCGAGAATCATTTACTTGAATGAAAATTTTCAATCTCTCTCTGCACAGGTTCAAATTTTCAAAATTCAAGAGAGGTGGAAAGATAGAACCTGTAACCTCACATAAGGATGGCATGAATCTTTAGATTTTAAAACTGTATGATTTTGAATGCTAGAATCACTAAGCTCTGATGTTAATTATTGGCCCAAATACAACCAAGAGAGGTTGAGTTGATTTTTTCAAAGCTCTCATAAAATCAAATTTACAACAAAATATCAATCATCAACCAAGCAAATATAAAGAAAGATAACGGAAATAGTATATTGTAATTTATAAAGGTTCAACTCAACTAAATAAGATCTACATCCTTTTACCAAGCTTACCCACTTAAAAGTTTCTCCATATTCTCTTAATTAATCTGCAATGGTGTTTCATTCAATATTCACACACAATCAATTCCTAATTTTCTTGAATGCTAATTAGAAACTACTGCGTTGTTTTTTCCAAGGATCTTTAGAAGCCACTCATTTATATAGAAAATTTAAAGTGTTTATAAGGTTATAAACTCACACAATAATATTCCTACTAATTATACAAGTCAAAACATAAATCTAGGCCCTAAAATGATGAACACTTGAAGAGCATTTAACGTTGAACCATTAATCTAATGGCCAAGTGCGAGATGCTCCGTGATATGTAGAAACAACCAATTAAAATTTTCAACTATTTAAACAAAGACATGAAAAATATATTCTTAACTTAGAAAAATTATTTCTTGACTACAAATTTGAAACTTGAAAATTATACTCGAAGCACATCAAGACTTCTTATTTATAACAAAAGCATAAACCGATTGGGGAAACCAAATCACCATTTAATCAAGTTTTTGTAGTCATAAAAAAAAATTCCATAACAAGTCCACAACATTAAATAGAGAAAGAGTATATTGTTTTGCAGAAAATGAATTTGTTCGAGAACTGTATTCTAAATTTAATACCGCATTACAACAAAGTATGGGTTCTTATTTTATAGGACAATTCACCACTAAACTTTGCTAACTCAGATACTTAACTTCTTCAACTATAAATCGGAGGAACTCAGCCTCCAAATTTTATAAACTAAGACACATGATCACTCTACCTGATGGAATTTTTTTTTTTTTTTTTGTTTCTCAGGGCCTTTAATGAGAATAACATTGAACAAGGATGATGGATTTGACATTTTAGTATATTGTTGTTTGAGAGGCCATCTTCCTCCTCAGCTCTAATTGACAAGCTAAGAATGCTCTTAATTTCCCAATGAACTCTATGGCCTCTTACATGTGAAGCTATGAAGGTAGATGACCTCTCAAACAGTAATATGCTAAAAAGCCAAGTCCATTCTCATTGTTCAATGTTATTGTCATTTAAGTCCCTTGAAAACCAAAAAGTACATTTCCATCAGTTAGAACTTAGAAGGGATTATGTGTCTCAGTTTACAAAGTTTGGGGGTTAAGTTACCCTGAGTCATAGTTGAAGGGGTTAAGTGTTCAAGCCAGCAAAGTTTGGGCATATGTCTAATTAGACATAGTTGTTGTTTTACAATTTTACCCTCTAAAATTTTCTTTCCCAAACGTTTTCTCTTTCTCATCCCTGTCATCGCCGGCTCGCCGTCAGTCTTCTACCCTAGTTCCGGCGATCTCCTGATTTCGCTACAATCTCACGATCTCATTTTGGTGATCGCGTTACTCAAAGACACTGCCAATCTTCTGCCATTGTTCCAGTGATCAAATCGCAGGTGTTCTAACATACTTCCGGCAATCTCGAGATCTTGCTGCAATCTCACGATTTCAATTCGGTGATCGCGTTTTCATTTCGGCTGTCTCACGATAAAAAACTTAAAGATTCCGCCGATCTTCTGCCGTCATTCCAATGATCGAATCGCATCGCCTAGGCCTGTTTCGCTAATCTCTGATCTCTACTCCGATTGAGTTGTGGTGCCGCCTCTCCAGCTTAATCTCGCCATGAACAGCCCTCGCTCTAGCGACTAAATCGCATCTCTTAAGCCTATTAGCTTATCTCCGATTTTCGCTCTGATTGAATCAGGTCATCGTTTCTCCAGCAGCGGAGATTAGAGAGCCCAGTAGGCATGGAGCCCGAGTTTGGCTCGGGACTTTCAACACGGCGGAGGAGGCCGCCAGGGCTTACGACCAAAGGACTATTCCATGGCGGCAGGCACTTCTTCTATGCTTGAAGTTCTTCAAGCAAGCATTCCTCTTCGTCGTCAGGCAAACAAGTGTTAATTTTTTGTCGAACGTCCGCCGGAGTTCGTTGACTTTGTTCTTGTGCACTGGTTTGCTTATAATACTAAAAGAATATTTGTTATGACAATTTTACATATTTTTTTAGATGTTTTGATTCATTTTTACAGACATTTTTCAATTTAAAGCTAACAATTATTTTTTAACATATTGTTATAGTTAGTTTTATGTTTTGAATTAGACATTTTTTTGTATTTGTTCAGACACTTTCGTTTATAAATTCATGTACTCTCATTTTTTTAAGATCAATTATTTGTGTATTATTTTAGACACTTTTATGTAGTCATTCAAACACTTTTACTTACTAATTTAAACACTTTTATTTTAAAAATAATAAATTATTTGTGTATTACTAAGACACTTTAATATATTTATGTAGACATTTTAACATATTAATTCAGATACTTCTACAGGTTTACATATCATTTCGACAGAGAGCAAATAATTTACATGCTATTGAAAAAAACAAATAGTCTTCGTATTATTTCAGACACTTCTGCATACTTATTTACACACTTTTCTCAATTGTTTTAGACACTTTACATCTTCATTTTTTACCCTTTTACAAATGCGAATAATGACGACCGATTTGGTGGTGGCAGCAGCAATAGCAACGACTACACTTGTGTCTTCTCTTTCTCTAATACCTATACTTACCCCTCTAAAAAATTAACTCTGTCATTCACCATTAATATAAAAAAGTTAAAATATCTGACTTTGCCTTCACAGTTTTCATCCATGTAAACTTCACCCCCAACTTCTTCATCTAAGCAAAACCAAAACCCATAACAAAAAACAAAATCTACCAACTGGAACCAACTAAGCGAAATCTAAAACCCAGCAACTATCCAACTCTGTCCCCCAGATGAAACATGAACAATATCAGGAATCAGAAATTGTGTCCAATTGTGCCCTCTCCTCTTGCCGCTTCACCACCTCCTCCAACGTCCCTAAATCGAATCACTGTTCTCCTCCACCGATTACCCCTGATCGATTGTGCGCGCAAGACACCTATCATCTTGATTTACATGGAAAAGATAATGAGAAGACAAAAAAAAAAAAAAGAAAAGAAAAGAAACAATATCTGATCCGCTCAGAACACAAGAGTTTCCACAATCACAGAAATAAACCTCTTAATAAAGTCTTCAATAAAATAAAACCAGATCAAGGAACAACCGATCACTACCATCCCCAACCCTACCCATCTGCTGCCCATCCAAAATCGAAGTCTTCTGCTGCTATCAATTACTATCAGGCTTGGTGATGTCCTGTTGGAGAGGGGGTGAAAGAGAAGAAGAGAGGGAAACATAGACTCCTTCACCCTCTACCACTATCGACGTGAAAGTGGGCGTGGATTTCGAGGGACTGCAGTGGCTAGGAAGGAGGATTAGGCCTTTCACTGCATCACCGAAATAGGCAGTTGAGAAGCAAAGGCGCCTTGACGGAATAGCTCTTTCGATCGCCGGAATAGAATATGTCCCTGACCTTTATTCTGGTATCTTAAAGTCCCTAACTTTTATATTTTTATCTAATCGTGGTCCTTCTGTCATTTTCAGGATTAACTTTAACAAAATTTTTATAAAAAATGACAACATTAGTCATATATTTTCTTATTTGTACTCAAATTACTCTCACATTAATAAATTTGCCACTACAACCATCATCTCCCCCTCTCTCCCTCTCTCACAATCTTCGGCTGCCACGATCACAACTCATTTACCTAAAAGCACATCTTTGTATCCTCATCCCTATTTGCTACCCAAAATCGGCCAATTTATCACTACATTTGTCCAGGTTCGCTCAAGATTAATCTAGATCAAACACAGACAAAGAATTATTAAAGTTTAAATTTAAAATCGAAATCTCTCTTCATAAACTCAAACCCATTAACCCAATTCCATCCAGTCATTGAATTGAATGATAGGAACAACAAAAAATGTAGTGGTAAATTAGGAAAAACATTTTTCAGATATCTTAAATGCACTTGTGATTTTTTTTCCTTTTTACAAAAGCATATATGATTTATGATTTATTTTTTATTTTTTATGCTGGATAATAAAAAAAATGAAAATTAATTTCAACCGGATGGAACCTTAATTAACCCATAATTTCAAATTAACATCTGACTAGAGCTTCAATATAACCATGAAACAGAAACTATCTCTATGGAACAAATTTAGCATAAAAAGTTCTCAAATTAGCCCTAATTATGAAATTCAATAGCAGACATAAATCCATTACCAAAACCTGAATCAATCCCATATATATCATTTTTTTTCCCAAACTTGTTAAAAATTCTGAAAATGGAAAGGAAAAGTCCACCATGCACACAAACAAATTTCAGAATTCATGTCAGAAACACAAAAATCACTATAAATATTCTGGACAAGATTCAACTTTCTTCACCAACAAGTCATCCAAAAAATGGTGATCCAAACCATAGCAAACCTTCTCTGCCTCCTAATACTTTCCCAGCTCCAACCTTCTGCTTTAAACTAGTCTCGGTTTTAGTATCAGACTCATCCCAAGTTACACCCTACACTTCCCTTTCTTCCCGCTCAATCTCACCTACCATGAACGTCTTGACCGGACGATTAAATCCTCCATGGACCAAGCTCGGAACTCCAGCTCCTTGGGCCCCGAAATGATCCGTCTGTCGATGTCGCGAGCAATTTTACTTCACAATTGAAGTGAAACTAGGCAGAGATCCTGCCATTGTTTTGTTGTATATGGACACCGGCGGTGGGCTTACCTGGACACAGTGTGAGCCTTGCATCAATTGCTTTCATCAAAAGATCCCCAAATACTTGCAGGATGCTTCTTCTACCTACTAGTCGCTTCCCTACAGCCACCCTCTTTGCCAGGGCCCTGACCGCCACTATGACTGCATCGACGGCGCTTATCACTATAACATTGGCTACATTGATGGTTCGAGAACTAAAGGTATTGCTTCTCTAGAGACCTTTCTCTAGAGATCTTCTTCCTCCAAATCAACCGTTCGACGGCTCTAGTGGTCAACAATGTCACCTTTTTCTCTGGAGATCTTTTTTCTCCAAATCACAAGTGCAATTAAGATATCTACATTGATCTTGAGTGAACTTGGACAACTGTAGTGGTAAATTGGTTGACTTTGGGTAGCAAATAAGGATGAGGATATAATGATGTGATTTCAGATAAATGGACTGGGATCGTGACAGCCGAAGATTATGAGAAATGGAGAAAAGAGGAGATGATGGTGTAGTGGCAAATTTATTAATGTGAAGGTAATTTGAGTAGGAATAAGAAAATGTAGTACTAATGTTGTCATTTTTCATAAAAATTCTGTCAAAGTTAACCCTGAAAATGACGGAATGACCACAATTAGACAAAAATATGGAGGTTGGGGACTTTAAGATGATAGAATAAAGGTTAGGAACCCGTTTAGGATGACGCAAAAAGGTTAGGGACCATAAATGAAATTTATCTTTTATTTTTTTTTTCAGCTTTTAATTGAAGCTTTTAATTTGTTCATGGGATTGGCTTGTTTTGATACAGAAGCTAGGGGTATAATTTATAAGAATGAAAGATTGGAGGACAAAGCTAAGCATTCTCTCTCTCTCTCTCTTTTGTAACTGTGAATATAGATGTTAATGTTAGAGGGAGATAAGTATAGGTTTTTAAAAATAATGAGAACAAAAGTGTAGGTTTAGCCAAATCTTAGGTCGAATTTAGTAAGTTTACCTATTTTATAAACTACATAGAAAGTTGAATTCCACAAGATATACACTTAAAAGAGAAACAACGTTGCCTACAACATCTTAACCTTTTTTTGGTGACTCCACAACATCAATACTTTCTCCGCATCATAATATGTATAGTTTTTATTACATGCCAGTTTGACTGGAATTAATTATGAGGTTCACTCGTTTTTTAGATTGGGTCAAAGTTAGAGACGCTGGTGGTGCGCAGCCCGAGGCTCTCCACAAGAGACCGGGGTGATTATGAGCCCATTGAAAATATGACTCGTGTTAATTACAAATTGGAACACGAGATTGTATGGAAAGAGTTACATATATAATTAATGTGATAATTCAAAATAAAAAAACTGATCTAGAGAAATAAAGAATTAATTTGGAAATTAGGAACCAACATAAGATTCTAAATATATATAATTTTAAATTTCAGCGATTATGACATTATATGTTTATAATATTGCATTGATATATTAATGTTTATACATATGTATACTCATGCACAAGTTAATAATTCTACCTTTGATATTCTACTGTAGAGTTATGTACTTGTATTGTACAAATTCAACTATCTATATTTGTATATTTATGTTTTACAATTTCTATGTACATACATGTACATATATACAAGTACGTACATGCATGTACAGTAATATATTTTTGTGTATATATTTACTCATGTATAACCTACAAATTCTTTGTACATAATCATACAAGCATGTCTTCACATTTCTTTGTGCATCTATATATGTATGTGTGTACATGGCAGATTTTAATATGTGTTTGGTGTGTATTAAAAAAAATAAAAAGCATGTTTGGCTGTTTGCTCTAATTAGCTTCGAAATAAAAAATAGGTAAACTTATACACTAGCGGCATACTTTTCTTTTTTAATGAACAGTAATAATGCCGACTTTTGAAATTGGATGAATACAAATTTATTAAATACACTTACCAAATATATGTATGATGATTATCAATTAATTATATATAAATTCAAACAATTTCAATTCCTGAAAGGGTATTATGGTCAACAGAATAAAGGGTCGACGTCAACCTAGGCCAACCCAAGATTTCTCCGCCCAACCAAGTATTAGAGAAGCCATAGTCACTCTTGAAGAATATACTAATCATGGCAAGGATAGTTCGGTGAGGTCGTAATTATATTGCAAGTGCAAGGGCTATTTAACGGATAGTATATGAATATAAAAAAAACATCTAAACACTCAATATTACCATGAGAACAAAAAATGTTAGAAATAATAATAAATAATGCAATAACAATTTTAAATAAAATAATAGGTAAAAATATTATTCATCAACATGAACACTTTACAAGTAAAATAAAGTGGTAATAATAAGTTTTTTGATAGTATATGCAATAGTTTAAATAAAAATACATGTTTTTATTCAAAATGAATACAATATTCTACCAATACTACATAAATTAGATAGAGAATTATAGAAAGTCTAAATTAAGATAATTATGTAAGACATTACAAAAAAAAATAACAATTAACAAATCCTTGAGTATATTTTAGACGTTAACATGAGGTGATATAAAATTTTATCTTTATGCAATATTTACAAAATTTTGGATTTAAGAGTGAGAAGAATATGTATGCAAGAAGAAAAACAGGTTTATTATGATGTGTCAAGCTACTAAAACACATATAGAAAAAATAAAAAATAAATAAAAAAATGAGTATAAGATTTTAAGTATTAGTTCTACGAACATAGTCTCAACTTTCTAACGTTATCAGAGGACACCAACCCCAACTACACTCCCCAAACTGTCAATTCTATCTCGTATTCCTATATATTTTAAGAAACACGCAAGTTAGCCAACATACTTTACAATAACTTATTGAAAAAAAAAAAAAGAACACAGCTACATCAAGGTGTTTAAATAGTAGGTTTTGGTATAAGCTAAATCAGATATAAGACTAAGTACAGTTAGTCTAGCTTGCTCATACCAATGGAGATGATAAAAATAATTGTACTGCCCCTACCTTACCCAAACCTGGCCACCCAAACTAAACCTTACCCGCAAAACTTTTTAGGAGTTTAACCAATTTTACCCAAAATGTAAAAAAAAACAAATTTATTGTGGAGTATTAGACTACTAAAACATGTACGAAAAAAATAAGAAAAATAAAAAAAATAAGTATGAGTATTTTAAGCGTTAGTTCTAGGAACATAGTTTCAGACCTTTAGCGCAGCCATCTCCAAGGGACACGAACTTGGCTGTCACTCCTCTGAATTGCCAATTTTTGTCTTGTATGCCTTACAAGTTTTGAGGAACCAGCAAGTTATCCTTCATGCTTCACAAGAACTTATTAAGAAAAGAAACATGGCTACCTCATGATGTTTAGATGGTAAACTTTGGCATAACATAAATCAAATATAAAAAAAAAAGAGTATAATTGGCTGAGTTTGGCTCTTACCAATATGGATGATATAATTATTCTATTACCCCTACCATCCCAAACTAGGCCACTTTAACTCAACCCTACTCATAAAGCTTTGGAGAGGTTACAGGTTTAACTAATTCTAATTCATCCTACCATTCATAAATTAGTATATTTATTTCTAAAATTTTTTTTCTTTTATCTCAAAATAAATTTAAAATATAGTGTTAATTTTTGTATGTTAAATTGTTTTATAAAATTTTATTTATTAATTATTTGTAGACATACATTTTTTTAAACATACATAAAATATATATAAAAAAAAAAGAAGTGTGTGTATGTGTAACACACACACACACACACCAAATGGGTAAGTGTGTGTTACCTGCCTACCTATGGGAGCTGAATACAAACTCACTTATATATTGGGAGAGTTTGGATTTAGCAATATCCTCTCTGAACCTCCATCTTCACATCACTATCAATCAAGGATGACCTATGGCCAATGATTGGCATAACCCACCCTCTCAATGAATACTTAAGAAAAAACTTTCTACCAAAATAAATAAATACCTTATAACAAAAGATTTGTAATCCAATGAAAATGTTGTTTTTTTTTTTTTGGCAAAGAAAAATGTTCATTCCTGTTCAAGATTGTTTAGAAAACCAATTATATGTTACATAGGCTAAGATTCTAGTTGAGTCAAGCAAAGCCCGAACACTCTTAACTTAGGCTCAACGAAAACTTTCCATCAAAATCATAGTGTGATAACAATCATATATTATATGAATCCAAATTATTTGACAATTTTTATTTTAAAAAGTGTATAATGATAATAATTAATTAGCACATAAAAAATAAAAGGGGAAGTTGATTTCCATCTCCATGGTTAGGATATAAACACCTAGCTAGGCATTGTATATTAATAATAAAGTTGTAAACTAATAATATTTATAGTAAAATTAATCTAATAAAGATCATTATAATTGACAAATAGAAATAAAAAAAAATTGTGACGTATTCACCAAATAAAATGATTCAACATAAAAAAATTAACCCAACCTTAATTTTTTTATTACGTTTTATGTTCGACCATCTTCTTAATGTAGTATTAGCCTATATTATTTAACCCTTAATATAGTGCTAGCTTATTTCTTTAGTTATTAATTTTTTGAAAAAAAAATTTAAAGAAAAAAAAATAAAGGTGATGGACGAAAGTTATAATTTAAAGATAACATAAAATAGCTCTAACCAAGTGATATGTATTTTCACTAAATAAACATGACTGAGTGATAAAAATAATAATAACACCATCTAATGTAAAATATATTTATAAAATTAAAATAAAAAATACAATAAAAATTAACAAAATAAATGGTAAGAAAATTTAGTAGTAACCAACCACACCAGAAAAAAAATCAAAATATTGAATGAGAAGAAAAAATGGAACAAAGAATAGGTCCACCATTATTTATTAGTCTAAATTTTGTTTTTAGCATGTACTTATATCTATGGACAAATTTATAATATGAATGACAAAAATCTAGATGAAATAAAGGTAACAATATTAAAACACATCATAATGAAATTTTTTTTTTTTTTTGTATAATGCATAGTTGACCAAATCAATTTAAATAAAAAAAAATGTCAACATTAGTTTCGTTGTGTTGGTTCAATCAGAAAAGCACAATTTTGAAAATCATACAAGAATTTTAAATTGAATTCAAGCTTTAAAATTGAATAAAAAAAACTAATGTCTTTTACTATTTAGATTCATAAAACTATTTTTGGTAAGTGTTAAAATATTTTCTATATTTTCCTAAAATGAATTAACTGTTAATAAATGTCAATTTGATTTCATTTTGGAAACAATTACTTTTGAAATTTCTATTTATTTTAGAAAATGGTTCAAATTAAAAATTATTTAAAAAAATTTTTATTTCCTTTTGTTGGAGATTTTATTTCAATAAAAAATAATAATGCTTATTAATAATAAATATTTTTAAGATACTAGCCGTTTATCTCATTAATGCCTTTTAACTCTCATTTACTTACCTTTTAAAGTTTATAAATGTAGAAATTAAAAGTCCAAACGGCTAGGAGTTTAATGGTGTGATTATGGCTCTTAAACATGAATGTATATATATATATATGCTTTGTTTTATCTTCATTTTATATATACATTCTTGGCTTCTCCAGCTCTCCAATTTTTTAGATTGTTTCATAAAAATTATTTTCTATACATCTCCAAATTATATTGGATAATGAAAGGTGTGGATAGAGCTTCACTTCACAACAGTGCATGTGTATGTGAAGTTACAACAAGATGGTTGGGCTTGTTTATCCTGAGGGCGACGTGACCGAGACTGCTGCACCGGTATGACACGAAACGTCCAAAAGAGAGTGGGTAGACTCACGACTCATCCAATTATTTTTTATATATAGGTGATATTTTTCCTATTCTCTACAACTTTTATTCTCTATTATCTACTAATTTTATATTACTTAACTGTCTATTTTTGTGCCATTGGTGAGATAAAAATTTGGCCTAAATTCTATATTTTATTATTTGTGAATTTTCTAATAGTTTTACGATGCAGGACAACACCTTTTTATGAAAATAGGTACTAATTGATGTGATTTTTTTATTTTAGATTGTAACACCCCCATATTCCACATGAGTGAATTGTGGGAAGCCTTATGTGGTTATATAGGCTCCAATTCCAAAACATAAGCACCTAGCACTTATCCTTTTTCAAAGGATAGTCCATGTGGTGTGGGCAGGTGTTCCGTTGACCGGTTCTGGACTTGGGTCGTTACAGATGGTATCAGAGCCAGGTTTGGTTCAAAGTATGTGGTTGAGTCCACTGGTATGGGACAGAGGAACTTTCTTATACTAAGAGTCCATTCGTAAGTACCTAGCGCTTACCCTTTTCCAAAGAACAGTCCATGTGGTGTGGATAGGTGTTCCGTTGACCAGTTCTGGACTTGGGTCGTTACAAATGGTATCAGAGCCAGGTTTGGTTCCAAGTATGTGGTTGTGTCTGCTGGTATGGGACGGGGGAACTTCCTTGTATTGAGAGTCCATTCCTAAGTACCTAGCACTTATCCTTTTCATAAAGGATAGCCCATGTGGTGTGGGCAGGTGTTCCGTTGACCGATTCTGGACTTGGGTCATTCCAGATGGTATCAGAGCCGACCCGGGACCACGATGGTGTGACATAATGGGTATGCACATGCATCATCTACCGGGACTGATCCTGGATTCGAGAGGCTACTTAGCCAGGGGAACTAAGTAATCCGATTGACCCTAACGGAGACGTTGGTTACATAAGGGAGGAGTTTGTAACACCCCCATATCCCACATGAGTGAATTGTGGGAAGCCTTATGTAGTTATATAAGCTCCAATTGTAGAACATAAGCACCTAGCGTTTATCCTTTTCCAAAGGATAGCCCACCTATATATCCACATAAAGCTTTCCACAATTCACCCATGTGGGATATGGGGGTATTACAAACTCCCCCCCTTATGTACCCAACGTCCTCGTTGGGGTCAATCGGATTATTTGGTTCCCCGGACCAAGTAACCTCTCTAATCGGACTACTTAGCCCTGGCCAAGTAGCCTCTCAAATCCAGGATCAGTCCCGGTAAACGATGCATGTGCATACCCATTATGCCACACCATCGTGGTCCCAGGTCGGCTCTGATACCATCTGTAACGACCCAAGTCTAGAATCGGCCAACGGAACACCTGCCCACACCACATGGGCTATCCTTTATGAAAAGGATAAGCGCTAGGTGCTTATGTTCTGGAATTGGAACCTATATATCCACATAAGGCTTCCCACAATTCACCCATGTGGGATATGGGAGTGTTACATAAATAATAAAATATTTCTTCATGAACAAATTATTCTTTTTACATAAAATATCTTGCATATTAAATTTCTATAATAGAGAAGTGGTATGAATGTTTTAGAATAAATATTAAAAGTTATGATATTGTTCTTTACTAATTGCATTATATGTACATAATTTTGAAGAGCTTCCTTTTTTTGTATAAAGTTAATGTGCAAATTTATGTGAAAAAATATGCTATAAAAATCAATTTTAAATATGTTAATGTGCAAGAGATCACAAGGAAAACAAAGAATATTGAAAATTTTATTCACAAAAGCATTAAGATGAATATCTTCAGTACTAAAATTATAAAATTTTGATATTGATTGGTAAAGAAAAGAGTATACAAGAAAAATGTATTTTATGGTAATAAGATGACCATTATATATTTATGGGCTTTACATAATTAATTAATTATATTTATCATAGTTTAAACTTACTAAATAGTATAATTATAATAATAAGAATTTATGGGTTTTACATAATGAAAATGACACACTTAGAAGATGTAAAAAATGGAAAAGTAAAATATTATAAAATATAAATAAAAAATTTATATATATATATATATATATATATATATATATAACATAGATTTTTTTTCTTTTTTTTCTTGTCTCCTATCGACTCGGCTCCTCATATTTGCATTTTCTATGATATAGTTTTTAAGTTTGTCCCTAAATATGAAAATGATGAAAAATCAATATTTTTAAAAGAATATCTAACAATATAGATAAAATTTAGTTAAAATTACAATCCAAAAGACTAAATGTCCTATTTCAAATCTTGGAAGCATACAAAATACTCCCTCTGTCCCAAAATCTTTGCTCCATTTGTTTTCAGCAATTAATCTAGGATTTTTTATTTTCAACATTTTAATATATAAATGAAAAATCTTTGCATACAAATGATAAATCAAGACATGTAGTTTTTAAATATATTTTTTTAAAATTTTTCTAACAAAAAATAATATGAAAAAAATCAAGTTAAAATACAACAAAAAATCAAATGGAGCAAAGATTTTGGGACGGAGGAAGTAATAATTTCATAGGATTAAAATGTATCACTATACAATAATATTATGTCAATCAAAATAGATTCCCAAAATAAAAGAATATACATACATACATACATACATACACATAAAGAGAAGAAGAAGAAGAAGAAGAAGAAGAAGAAGAAGAAGTCTAAATCCAAGACATCAATGACAAAGAATCATACATAATTTCAATATTGGAAAATATAATTTTTCAAAATCAAAAGAAGAAAGATGCTTACATTTGTATAGGTTTTGTAAGATTATGATGCGTTAATATATATAAAGAAAAATATGAAAGGAAAGACATCAATTTCCAAAATAGGTTACATAATATATGACTAACAAAATAAATAAAGTATTTATTTATGAACGTTACAACAACAGTATAGGAGTCACCACCAAGCCATTTAAACCTATGTCGATTAGAAACTTTAAAATAATCTACAAGAGTTTAATTTTTTCAGGAGTATAGTTACACTAAAATAACCTTGTTATAGTGCAAAAAAATTAGCATCTTAGTTTGGTTTTAATTTCATTTTTGCTGGCTTTCAAATATTTAATAAAATTTTCAAACCATAGATTTTGTCGAACCACCTGGATATGGATTATTAAAACTTTATTACTTAATTTAATTATTTTTGTTTGTTTTAGATATATTTTCAAATCATGTATTCTAATCAAACCACTCGGATAATGATCTCTAAACTTATTCTATTTCTATTCGACTTTCTTTTAAAGATTTTAGATAATTATCAATTCTAATAATAAATCCTATCGGATCACCCGAATATGTATATTAAATTTAATTTATTTATTATTTTTTTAAAGAATTTTAAGTAATTATCTAAACTGTAAATCTTATCAGATTAGTCGAATATGGATTTTAAAATTTAGGGTTTTTGACAGTTATCCCCTGAACTTTAAGTGATATTACACTTACCCTCATGAGCTCTTGAAAATATACACTTATCCTCCCTTCTTTTTTAACACCATCACTCAATTGTTAATCAAAATTATAGCCAGCTACCTTAAATTTAGTTTGGTTTACAATTATACCCAAAAATTTAGAAATCTACAATTTTTCAAATTTGTTCTTTCCCTTATAATCTTTCCACTTCCATTTTCCTCTGTCTCTACATCGACCCATCCATCTCCTCGTCTCCTTGCCTCCTTACACGACTTCTCATTTTGCTCCAATACCCCCTCATTTGAACCTCTTCTCGGTGCTCTTTAGGCTCTTGATGGTGACCTTGCAGTTGCTATATTGAGACTTACCCAAACCAAGGCCACTGGCTCAAGGTTCCTCATCTTCACTCTCCTTGTAAGTGCCACCTACACTACTGACCATGGGATACTCCAAACATATCGAGACTACAACAGTTATGTCACCTCCCAGCTTTTGGGCACCAACAATGAGTTCAACTCTGATTCCTACAATGCCAAGGTAGAGAATGTAAATATGGTGGCCAATGGCATCCGGAAATGAAAATATGAATCCCAGGGGTCAACCTTGGATGAGCTCAAATTTGCCTTCCTTGAAGTTTGTGAAATTTGCAGTGTTGGTTGAACTCAAATTTGCCTTCCTTGAGTTTTGTGAAATTTTCATTGTTTTTGCTAAGTTTTTCTATCTTGGAAATTTGAATTTGCTTGTTGACTAAATGCTATATAAGTCATCTATGTAACTCTTATCAAGAAAAAGATTTGTTCATATATAAAAATAATAAAACAAACACATAATAATAATATCAATATAAAAAATTGTAAGGTTCATCAAATTATCTAGAGGTTTGCAAAACACTTCTGCACATATTAGTGGAAAATACAATACGAGACTCTAATTATTTTAATTTAATTATTAGAGAATTTTTTTTAATTTCTTTCATCCTATTCTAATTATCAACGATATAATATTTGGTTTCAATTATTTGCCTTCAATTTTGAATAGAGTTTATAGAGTCAAATATTTTATTTGTTTTCAATGTATATGAATTAGTGACAAATATAATAAATGCATCTAAGTTTTTGCCTCAAATTTTGAATATAGGTATTGGAGTTTACCCTATTATATTTGTCTCAAAAGCTAGTTCCTCATGTAGTGAATGCAAAATAAAATAAAAAGAAAAAATTAAAATGAGAAATGTTGAAAAATAATTTATTTTGAAAATATGAGGTAAAACAACATTGCTACATGTTTGACAATGATTCTAACAAATGAGTTATTAGTAATCACATTGATATATAGAGATTATTCACTCAACTTTAATAATATTGATTGAAACTTTGTATTTAAAAAGGTTGAAAAAGTTTTTTTTAATACGTTTTGGAAAATTTTGGTATTTTCTCTTAATTTTTTCTCTTTCTTAGTTGGCAACAAAAAAAAATATTTTCTAAAAATATTATTCAACTGATTATTAATTAGATATTTAAATAATATAATTTTAGGGAAAAAATCAATTAAAGTGGCTGGATGCATTGAAGCATTGGCCTTCCTATTCTCTTTTTCAATTTGCGTCAATTCACGGAAGGACATGTAAGGTGAATTTGGATGAGTCTAAATGAGTCAAGGCGAGGAGGATAAGTGATTTTAGGGATGAGGTTGGGGAAGGAGAAGATGGAATAAGAATATGGGTTGGATAAGGAGGCAGGGAGGCGGCGGAGATGGATAATGTCGAAATGGTGGTAGTGAAGAATAGACGTAAAGAGATGAGAAGGGAGGGATAATCTTGAAAAATTTTAGATTTCAAAATTTTCAAGTATAATTGTAAACTAGACTAAATTCAAGTTGGCTAACTGTAATTTTGACTAATGGCTGATTGATGACATTATAAAATAGGGGTAGTAGTTCATTTTCAAACTTCAAGAAGAAAAGTATAATATCATTTAAAGTATAGGGAGTAACTGTAAAAAAGGCTAAAATTTAATGAATTATTTTATCTATTTTTAGTTTAAAAATTTTAAATGATTATCCTGGATCTTATCAAATCGCTCGGACATGGATATCTAAATTTATTGTTAATTATTTTCAAAAATTCATCTTAGATTTTTTTTAAACACACATGAATTAAATTTTTCTAAGTGTGATATTTTGAGATACATTATGTAGATTAAAAGTTAAAACAAAAATAAAAATATTATAAAAAAAAACAATCCATCTAAGCTAAGTGAGTGGTGGTCTGGGCTTTGCTCAGGAGGAAGCTGAAACAATTGGGACGCGATCCCGCACGAAGAGTGGCAGCCGATGGTGTCGGAGTTCGTGTATTCGTTTCTCAAACGCCGATGGGGCTCAGGTGCAAAGGTTCTTTCGTTCGAGTTTGGCACCAACGGCAATGAGGTATGCCTGGGGACCGTGGCGTGAGCAAGGCGACAGTGGCCAACTCGGAAGGCTGATGGTGGCGGATGGAGGCCGGAAGTGGTGGGCTGGGCTTGAAGGGCAGCTTTGGCACTGGGGAAAGCATAGGGTTGAGGGGACGGGTAGCAAACAATAAGGGGTTAAAAGTGCCGTTTCACCTTTTTTCTGTCAGGAGCTTAGGTTGCGCATTTCTTGTGAATAATGACAAAAACTAAATTTGAGATTAAGCCTTATCAAAATTAAATTTTTAGAGTTTATATCTTAAGATATAGTTCCTATTTAGCACTAACGTCAGTTATTAGAGTTAGAGTTTTGAAAAAGCTTTTTAAGGATAGCTTTTAGCTTTGAGTTTTCGTATTTTCATATCAACTATTAAATAAATTATTTAAAACTTTAATAATAATGATAAAAAAGCTATTCCCAGGGGCATAATATGGTTAGAATAGCTGTTCAGGTCCACAAAAACTCTTATGCTGTTGATTTGGCCCCAAATTTTTAGTGAAATTTCAATTCAACCTAAAATTTCTAGGATTTGTCAAATTAGCCCAAAACTTTATAAAATTTTCAGATTCTTCCTAGTCTTTATAAATTCACCAAATTTGCCCCAAACTTTTGGAAGTTGCCCTAGAATTTGCATTTTTGCCCGAAAAGATTCCGCCCTCAAGTCACTCCAAAACCCTTCCATTTTGCCTAAACTAACCTCAAAATACCTTCAAGATTCCAAATTAGTGCCTACACTAAATTAATTCTTATTTTAAACTTAAATGACCATTCTAAATTCCTAAAGCTTTATAACACGAAATAATAACATGATCTAAATACAACTAATCCAATCAACTTCTTAAGTTCTAAAATGACCAAATTGACCCACATGTCCTAGAAAATAACCAAATTACCCTAAAAACAAAAATGCCCCACTTAAACTAATTTTTCTAAACTAAAACTAAACTTAAATTAGTGCCCAGAAAAAATTGAGTATATCAACAAAAGTTATATATTTGAAAGATTAAGTTTTCAAATTCAATTAATATATATAAATTTCAGAATTAATATATAGTTGACTTTCCTTTTAAATATTATGATAAATAAAAAATGTAATTTTCTAACTAATAGAAAGACAAAATTGGAACGTTAGTGCAAAAAATAAGAGGTGACAATGTAAGAGTAAAATTATGCACGCTGGAGTTATAGAAAAGACATTTTTAGATATTAAAATGATCTTACTTTAATTTATAATATTAGATGGGTGTGCGTTAATTTGAGTAAAATTGGGCATATGTTATTTTGTAACAATTTCATCAATGTCTTGTTAGCTAGGGCGGTAAACGAACCGAACGAACACGAACAAGCTATGTTCATGTTCGTTCATTTAAGTTTTAATAAACATGAACACAAACACAAATAATAAACGAACACAATTTTTTTGTTTGTGTTCGTTCGTTTATTAATAAATGAACATAAACACAAACACGAACAATTGAAGCTGATAGCTACCATCAATCTGAATTTGAGCGAGTATAGTAATGGTTGATAGGGTAATAGGCGTGGTAAGAGAGATTATAAGTTAGGGCTATGGGGCTCGGCTTAATGTTGTAGTAGGTTTACGCTGTGAGGGAAATAATTGATTATGTTTGGGGAAACAAAAACAATAGATTAATATGGGGGAGGTTGGGGCTGGGCATAATAATGTGTGTGTGGAATAGGTGAATACTAATAAAAATATATAATATATAAAATATATATAATAATAAATACACAGCTAATCTATAAATAAACAAATAAATAAACATAAACAAACAATAATCAAACTGTTCATGAATATAAATGAACAAATGAGACCTTATTGTGTTGATTCGTTTAACTAATCGAACAGAAAAATTTGTTCATGTTCATTCGTTAAACTAAATAAATAAACATATACAAACTTTTTTCATATGGTTAACGAATAGTTTACCGAACGTTCTGTTCATTTACACTTCCACTGTTAGCTCATTGACATGTTCCATAAATTATTAGGGCTTAAACTGTAGCTTCTATAAGAGATATAAGAGATGTCTTTTATTTGTAGCCGAAAATAGGATGAAGTGTAGCATAGACTATTTTATAGAATTTTTCTTTAATAATTTCTTATAATATAAAAAGCGTTAGTAGCATGATTATTTTTTCAATTACGGATATTATGTAACGTAAACATTTTAGGTATTTCTCTTCAAGACTACTTTCATTATATATCATAAACATAACAAGAGCATTCATAAGTTAAGGAGAAATTTCAAAGAAGAAATATATAAAAATTGAAAAAGTGATAAATATGGGAGAAAATTATTATTTGCTTTGCACCAACTTGCTACCACAGTAAACTTATCCGTTTCTTATCCCACCCCACAATTATTCAGAAAACAAGTTATTATATGCCTCACACCTTTCTGTTTGCTTTTTTTTTTTTTTTCTAATTTTATAAATAAAATATGCCGCATACCTAATAATCTTTTCCTGATGAGTGGTTTGTAATTGAATGGCGTCCAGGTGACATCTTTTTTCGAGTGGTTATTTGTCGAGATTTTTAATGTATGAAAATTCTTCATTTGGCAAGTCCTAGAAAGGTGTCTGCCGAATTATTTGGTTTGGTTTGGACAAGTACTTCCACTTCTGGATTAATATATTCAAACGTTACTCTATCTTGCGTGATATATTTGTCTCCAGAAGAAATTAAATAATTAATTTTTCCATTAACTAACCTAGAAAATATTATTAAAATATTTTTGAAAAGATTGAGTATTTTAAATTAAATTTTCTTCTTTTAAATTTGGTGTGGAAAAAACTCATCAAAAATTTATTACTTTCTAAAAGAATTTATCCAAAAATTATTATATAGAAGAGTGCTGACTTTTAAATGATATTGACACTGAATAAAAGTTAAAAAATTATAAATAATAAATCTTGTAATGAGTTTTTAATTTGCTAAAAAACAAAAGTTTATTCATACAAAGTAAAACAGTAGCTGTCGCATTTAACGACAGGAAGTTGGGCTGAACGGTGTTCTGCGTGACAAGAAAATGACGGGAGGATAGCTGGCGATGATGGATGGGACGGGCGTTTAAAAGTGAAACTTAACGGAGCACACGTGGCAACCCACCTCCACCCGCTCGGCGTGAACCTGTTGCCATCCCATCCCATCTCCCACCATAGAATAGACATGATGACAACTATAGGCTCTAACATCTTTTTTTATCTAAAATTAATTTTATTTAAAAATTAATATTATGTGAGTATAATAATTCATTAAAAATATAATTTTTATAATCTTATTAAATTTTTATAATTTTTTTTAATTTTAGGCATTAAAAATAAAAAAAATATGATAATTTAATAACATCATAAAAATTTACTTTTAAATAAATTATTTCATCTACATAATATTATTTTTATATGAAATTGGTTTAAGGTGAAAAAATATATAAAAATAAAAATAAATCATTTTGAATTAAGTTAACTAAAGTTAAAATGAATTGGTTCTTAAATACCATAATATATCGCTTAGCACTGATATGCTATATACTAATTTTCATTGTATATCAAAATATTGTGAGGTATAACATGTTTATAGCAGGTATCTCGTTCACTGTTATTTTTTTTAATGTGTTTTGGCCAATTTACCGTGGTATACAACATATATTGCAAATATACCGCATACCACAAGTTAGAATTTTTTTTTCATTTTAGATTGATCTACCATACATACATATATAATAAATATATATAAACTGACAAAGTATAATTAATAAATAATTCGTTTCTTTCATTTTAATTTTCACCATTTCATACCTATAAAAAGAAACTACACGTGAAGTTGGTATGTTTCTTACATATCTTAATTATGCTTTCTTATTTTTCAGTTTACTTTACTTTAGTAAATTAGTTTTTTTATTGAATGATATTTATTTTGTTCTATATATTCTATTCTTCCATGTTTTTGTATAAAAAATATTATCTCTCATATATATTTTATTTATATTAAGAAAATTATGATAAAAATAATTAGAATATAAATAAAAATGTATGAAAAATATATTTAATATTTCTCATTTTAAAATAATATTTTAATATTTTTACAAATATAGTAACAATATATTGCACGGTATATCATACGGTATATCTATAATTTAGAGTGTGTGGTATATATAGCAGTAATAGTATTGAATAATCTGATGGCAACTATAACACATACTCATTGTTTAACTTCTAACTTATACTTAAGCAAAAGTGGATCCAAGATATTTACAAAATTGTAGGTCAAAGGTGATTCTCTCTTCATCCCATCAAAATTGTTCCATTTGGTTTGCGTGGAGACTAAAAAGGTGGAAAAAGTGTGTGTATTGTTTTCACTTTTGTTATTAATTTTTTACATGTAAATTAAAAAGTTGAAAAAAAAAGCTGATATTAAAAAAAATAGTTTGAAGGGTAATAAGGTAAAGTATGATACTAAATATAAAAATGTTGTAAAGATTTGAAACTGTTTAAAATAGAATATATTGCAATAATTTTAGGACAGTAAGAGTAATTTTTTTTAAGCACTAATACTTATAAGGAAGTCACACCAACTTTAAGGAGGGATTATATGGCATTGATCCTTAAAATTTAAGTACTATAACTATGACTTAACCATTTTAGGGCCAAGCCTTGTGCTGTATGCACATGCCTCAGTTCACCCCCACTTTGGGATTTTTTTTCCCACTAAATCCTTCTTCCTACAATGCTTGCAACACATGTTAGGGTGTCAACATTAAAGTTTGTAAACAATTTTATTTTTTTTTCATTTTTTTATCTTATTAAAATTTTAGTGACTAAACAACCACTTTTATTTTTAGTAACTCATTTGTAAGTTTACAAAATTCTTGGAGTTTTTTTAACTTTTTAAAATATAAGGGCTAAAGTGAAAATTTTGAAAATTATAGAGACTAAACTATAATTTCTTATAGATTATAGTGCACTCCATAATATGTTTGCAATTTGAGTTGGTCTTTATCCTTTTAAAAAAAAAATTCTGTTTAGTCCTTACATTTTTCAAAAAATATATATATAAATTATTCTTAAACTTTAATAAAATTTACAAGTAAGCTACTAGTTTGGACAGTAACATTTAGTGACTAAAATTTTTTATGGTTCTAAAAAAGAAAATTGAAAAAACAAAAAAAAAAATTACACACTGATACTTTATTGGGCTTAGGGCCACTATTCTAGCAGCCCATTGGAGACATTTTTATGGGTTCAGCTTATTAGAGGCATTCCTGTTTGTCCAATTGGTATTAATCATATTAGTGATCAACTTCAAAAGAGTATGAAATCCCCAAGTTGTTGGGTTCTGGTTTGAGAAAGTTAGAGTTTTCCCCCTTACTAAACACACTGCCAAGCCTATAATAGGCTCTTTACAGAACTTCTCCATTATGTTCTAGGCTCACCATATACACTCTTATATCCTTCTAAGGCCACTACTGACTTAAGCATTAGAGAGTTTTCCTCGGACACACAACTCTGGGGGCACTTGATAATCTTTTTTATCACACATTTGGTCAATCCATCTCTGAGGTGTCCTGCATCTTACTCATCCTTACTGAGTATCAAACTGGTGTCGTCTATGAAAAATGTAATAATGGTTAATATAAGGAGATTGTGTTTGAACAATAAGAGTGATCGTGAAGAGATTAAGGATGATGCTTGGATAGGGGTGGAATAAGTTCCCCCTTCAATTTTGAAGGCCCTAATCGATGATTCAGGCGTAATGAAATGGGGCTACCCCCTTTACAACAAGATTAGGCGCGAAGGAAGGCCCTTGCACTCATTATAGATGATCAGCTCAACGCCTTGAACTATTCCCTATTGGAGGAATTGTGCAAGCAACTGTGTTAGAAGATCTGGAGAGCTCTCCCTTAGCTAATGAAAGATAGAGCAAAGAGTCACCAAAGGGACATGCACCAACTTGTTGTAGGTCCAAAGGGAATAATGAACGTGCCTGAAGACCGATGAAGGAGGGATAGAAATTAGAATAAGCAAGAGGTCAATAATATCAACACTGTCATTCGGCATTTAGACAAGATCGCGAAATGGTAGATGTATAACTATTGAAAAAAAAACCAAAAGTTGTTAGGGGAAGCATTGCTTGGCTTCAACTATATGTGCCCCCAATCACTAATCCTCTCGAACTTTTTAAAGCCAAATTTGGATCTATATGATGACTTGACAGATCTATCAACCATTTATAGAGTTACATTATCACGATGGATCTTGAAAGGACTAGCGATGCGATCATGTGCAAGGCATCTAACTTGATACTCTCCATAGTAATTTTGACATGGTTTTGGACATTGAAGAAGGAAAGGTTAACCTTTTTATCAAGTTATCCTAGGAGTCTGTGTGGAAGTTTATGAGGAGTCATCCCCTGAAAAAGATGGTGAATTACTTCCTAGGCATAAAATAAGATAAGAATGAGGCCCTCCAGGACTATTTAAGCCAGTTTAACTAGAAGGCTCTCATAATCCTAGACCATTCCCTAAATGTGAAGTTACTGGAGATTATGAAAATAATCTTTTTGAAGTCTCATTTCTCTTGGTCTATAGGATGATCCAGCCCAAGATGTGGAAGAGTTCCATAACTAGCCTAGGGTTACATTTAGACTAAAGGTACAAGTCACTATATAGAGGATAGAGTTTCGGGAAGTTAGTGTAAAGAACAGTAAGATAGCAGCAAAGAGAAGTGGGGGAGCCCCTAAGTCCTATATATATGCTTCTTAAGGGTAACTAGGCCCCTAAGATTGGCATTGGCATTGTGTGTATGATGGTCAATGTTTCCTTACCAAAATTGAGTTTATGCACGTACTTGGACCTATAATGTTTTCACTTCATAAGCCTCACCTCATTTTCTAATAGTTGGTCAAAATGCATCCAAATTGAAGCTTTAAGATTCCTGAATTTACCTTGTGCTACTTCAGAATATTCGCTTTGTAATTTCAATTATGACTCATTCTTTTGACCAAGATCTGGGGTCAAATTGACCTCCACCTCTTCCATGTCATCATCAGAGGTTGATCATCAAGGCCCAAATTGATATTCATCATACGATATTGGCATTACTGTTAACAACATCTTGGATGTCAATCCTTCAACTTGACACACCCTTGCTCGTATTCTTTCCTCTAGATGCCATTGGTGAGAGAGAATAAGATAAGATTAAGAGGAGAATAATAAAATATTAATTAGAAATTAAGAAAAATGGATGAAAGCTAGAAGTGAGTACTATAAAATCTTTTGGATTTAGAAGAAAAATTGTAGATATTGGTGTAAAATGAAGTAGAAATGAGCTTGTCTATTTATAGGAGAGCTATAATTTTTATTTCCCTAAAATGCCCTAAAAAATTAGCTATTTATAAGAATTAGAGGGGTGCAATTTTGTCAAATTCTTTAAAATTTTAAAAGCTACAATCCATTGAGCAATGGTCAACCCGTCCTGAACCCATATAGTCTAGGCTGGTTTGTGCTAGTTCTGGATCTATACTAAGCGTAGGCCGCCCTTCCTTCCTTAAGCCCATGTTCGGCCCATTCCATCTCAGGCCGCCTCCATGCTAGGTTGAGCTAGTCTTTGATCGAGTTGGACTGGGTTTGACTCAGGTCAGGCCCAGTTTGGGCTGGTTCAGCCCAATCCATTGGCCATCTTTATTGTCATGCCTTTTAGGTCATCAATGAATACATGTAAAAGATACCCATTTTGCAACAACTCTAACCTGGGGAGTCATTGCCTTTTTACCTAGCAGTATACTTTAGGTTAAATAGCATAGTGGTGGTTCTTAAAGAAGGAGAATAGGTGTGCCTAGTTTATTACATCGACAGGATTCTTCAAAGAGTAGAGGCTAGGTATTTGGTCATCTAGAAGGGGGCTTAGCCTTGATTATCACTAACAGAAGATTGAGGCATTTATTTCAAATACACATGATTCAGGTGTTGATAAACTCACCATTTTAGGAAGTTCTTTTAAAACTTTACCGCTCGGGGCGATTGGAAAAGTGATGCGTTAAACTAATTTTGCTAATATACATTATAACGCCTGGATGGCAATCAAGGCATAAGTACTTGCAAACTTCATTTGAGATATCCTAGGAGCTTGAATGACAATTATTTGTGGATTTAGCATCCAAATAGAAACATCAAGGCAATGGGGGTGGTCTTGAAAGGTCCTATGGCAATAAAAGTGGTTTAGAAGACCAATTCTGGCTTCCATGTGGTAAAAAATGTGGCTAAGTATAGAGTGTTAGTTTTTGAACTTGGGACGGCCCAATGAGTAAGAGTTAAGGACCTAATTATGTATAGTGATTCCTAGATCATAATACAATAAATAGACAGATTTTATGGCATCAAGCACCCTACATTTTGTAAGTACTTATATTTACTTAAGAGACTAATGTATGTTTTTAAGGCTACACAGGTTCCAAAATTACCATAAGCCTAGAACACACTAGAGGATACTTCAGAGGCCCATTCCATTAACTACCTTGAGTCTAAGGGTTACTCTGGAAAATAACTAAAGGGAATTCATTCCTAAATGCCTAGAGATAGGCAACTTCATAGACCAACTCGCCGAGATAAAGGCTGATGAGTTTATCCTATTTGGAGATTACATGTACCGATAAGGGTACTTATCCCTTTTTAAAAAAATTTTATTGGTGGAAAAAGGATGACAACTCTTTAAGAAGATACATGAAGGATGATGTAGGTCTCATTTGGGATACGAGTCCCTAGCACGCATGGCTTTCTTGTAAGGGTACTTCTAGCCTATATTATAAAAGGATACCAAGGAGTGCATGAAGAAGTATCACTATTGCCAACTCAATGCCAAAGTCCAATAAGTTCAATTGGAAAAAGATCACCCCTTGGATTAACCCTGTCGTCTTATAATGTAGGGTAGAGGTAGAAATAAGCTAAATTGAGTGTGAACACTCTAGGCTCAAAGCTCAGCTCATTAAATATTGGTTCAATTCATGTTCAAGCTCAAAAAATAAGGCTCAAAACTTGGCTAAATAAGGTTCGAGCTCGATCTAAGGAATAAAAATTAGAATTTTAAGGTTTTGGTATATTAAAAAATAATTAATTAAGTTTTTATATTAAAAATATTAGGCTATTTAAGTTAGATAAGAGTTTGAGGTGAACAATATCAGGCTTAAAGCTCTACTCATTAAGAGTTCAAACTTAAAATGAAGTTTGAAGCTCATCTCGAAGCTTGTTAGGCTCGGCTTGATAACAGAAAATAAAACTTGAGCTCGAGTTATTGGATAAGAGGCTTGGCTTGTTTCTGGGGACTTGATCTTATCAGTGTTCTCCTTAAGGAAAGTACTTTGATAATGCTTTGTTTTAAGCATCTACAGAAATGTTATGGATCAAACTTTATTTTTCCCCTTTCTACCATATGCAGTTGAATGGCTATGTGGAGATCACTAATCAGACTATCAAGAATGACCTCTAGAAGAGATAGGCAGACTCTCAGAGCATATGACCCAATGAATTACTCTCTATCATCTAGGACTACATAAAAAAACAAAAGAACAATAGCTTAGGAAGCTATGGGAAAAACCCTATTCTTTCTCACATATAGGATAGAGGCCCATATTCCTATCGAGATTGCCTAGTTATCCTTTCAAGTGAAGGTATTTGGGAAAGGGCAAAATAAGTAAGGCCTCCAAGTGATACTAAACCTCTTAGAGGAGCTTCACAAAGATGCCATGCTATGTATCTAAAATTTCAAGCATTGGGTGGTTCATGCCCACAACCTTAAAATAAGGCCCAAAAACATCAGTGTTAGAGGCTTGGTACTCATAAAGGACAAACATGGAGCATCAGATTCGAACTATAGTACCCTCCGGATAAACTAAGAAGGTTTGCACACAATATTTAGGAGGCCCCATAAATGGTTGTTTGAGCTAAAGAAGGACTCTAGAAAAATATTGTCTAGGCTATATCACTTGGATGAACTTAGGCCTTATTATGCTTGGGTTGGATGATCATCAGCTATATATTCAGCTCCCAGTTTGAGATTTAATAAAGAGTTTTTGGAAGTTTGCTTACTTGAATTATTCTAATTATCAACCTATTGGAATCTAAGGAAACTCAGAGAGTCCACAATAAGGTAAGAACCACATCAATGTTAGGTCATCTATAAATGAATGATTTTCATTTAGAATTGCATTGAGGCTAACACCTAAAAAAAAACTGATTCTCATTTATAACTGTATTATGGCTAGGGCTTTTAGAAATAATGGTTGTCATTTAAAATCACACTGAGGCTAGGACATCCAAAAATAACTGATTTTCATTTTGCAACCAAGAAGATCCACGAGAGTTCATTACTTGGCTATAGCATATATTGAGGAAATTTCATTTTTAAAGAGAAAGTGGCAAAGCCAAAAAAGGAACATTGCAAAAGGTAGAGTCCATATTTGATAAATTATTGCATCAATTGTTATATGAGATTAGGGCCCTTAGATGAGCAACCTCGGGGCCACCCTACATAAATTTAAGGATTACACAATTCTTAGGCCTCTAGAGGGACTTCCTTATGGTCACCATCTTCTATAAACTTCGTAGCCTTGGTACCAAGCTTCTCTTCCTTGTATTAAAGGGCTTGCTCTATAAGGACCTCGTGAAGGGCATCCAAATTGGACAGATCCAAATATGGATAAGCCTGTTTAACTTGGTAACTGCACCAAGTGAATCCATCAAAGGGCTCTTGAATGAGCCTCTAATTGGCCTCATCCTACTTCCTTACAATTTCCCAATAGAAGTGAGCGCTCTCAGCCTTCAAGGTGGCAGTCGACTATCTTCACCTTGGTAGCTTCCCAGTTGAATTGTAGAGCCTAACATTATTACTTAAGCATGTCAAGATGAATCCCAAGACTCTAAACCTATTTTAGGCTTTTTTTTCCAAGGCAATGCAGCTAACCTATAGATAATTGGTCATCTCATAGACTACATCATTTAGCTTACCTTGACATATGACGGAGCTCCGAAGAACCTCATCTTGGTGAAGGCTCTATTTTTCAAGCCCTCATTCTACATATTTATCTCTATTACCTTATCCCCGAGCATAGTTGTTTACTAATTGAAGGCATGCCTGCTGAACCATAGGTCTCCATAGGCCCCATCAATCTTCTTTAGTCAAACAGAGATGTTGTTCATTAGGATGATAGTCTGAAACACAGTAAAAACAATAGTTACACTAAAGGAAACATATATGGAACAAAGGGCAAAAAGTATTAAAGAATTAGATGGAGATGGTTTGCTACTACAACCCTCGCCTTCCTAGCAAAATGACATATATCCTACTCGATTTAGAGAATACCACTTAGGAGGGAACCCATGCAACAATTCAATAAGGGCAGATTTATCCCCTAAGAATGACTTCCCATTGAACGTCAACAATGGGGGTCCCAAGGAACCCTTATGGGTGGCAAAATAAGCATTTTGCCACTTCTTTTGCATAAACTCCAAGAACTCTAGTTAGAGCCTATAAGGAAAACCAAGGATTCTACAAGCATTGCTTCCAGATGCATTCGAAGATTCAATGTTGGCCTCCTCTTTAGAGGTTTTGCTAACCATACCCCATTTAGTGCCATCTACAAAGCCAGGTGCATCTTTACTAGATGTTCCACTTGCCAAAGAAGGGCGAGATGAGGTAAGGACCTTACTTGTAAAGGTAGAGACCTTAAAGGCTTCAACAATTTTACTTACAAATTAGGCAAAAGATTGGCACTAGATTTTCCACAATGCATGAAACTTCACAAAATGCAAACAAGCTTACCTAGGATATAAAAATCAACTACAAGCAGAAATATAAAGTTACCTGAAACTTCACAAAATGCAAACAAACTTACCTAGGATATAAAAATCAACTACAAGCAGAAATATAAAGGTAGCTAAAAGCTCACTAGGTGGAGGAATAGCCATAATCGAACTGCTAAGATGATGCTTCCCGAGCTCAACTCCCTGCACTTTGTCCATGAGACCTCCATTGAGGGTATCAATCAACTCCCCTCATGCCTAGAATTTTTTAAAAAATAGGATTAAGCTTTTTATGCCTTTAGTGTGGCCTCATTCAGGTACTACTGGGAAAAGGGTAACCTCCCTCTTGTATTGTCTTTCATTAACGTAGGCAAATGTGGAATGATAACACTAATGGTTTCAAACGCTTTAGACTTGGGCTCTAAAGTAAAGAAGCAATGGTTCTACGAATAGGGTTGTTTGTCCATTCATATAACAAGTCCTCAGTGGGGTTTAAGGGTACAAAAAATAACTTTTCTTTCTATTCTTTCTACCTTTTGGGTGTAGTCACAAAGTGGAAGGCCAAATTATACCCAAATAAGCCAAGTCTTAAATTAAAAAAATATGAATTAGTCTCTGTTCAAGTAAAAAAAAAAATAGAAAAAGAATGCATTCTAGCAAGAAAACCTGCTTCTACTATGTGACAAGCAACAAGGAAGTTGTTAATATGTGGAAATGAATTTGGGGGCCAATTTAGAAGAGAAATTCCATAGTGGTTACAAAGTTAGGACACCAAAGAGTGAATAGGGAACTAAAGCCCCACTTTAGCTTGATCAAAGTAGGCAGCCATCTAGTCTTTCCAGGGTCATTTTTGTTCCCCTAGTGCCTTGGGATACTCACTTGCAAAGTAGAAGGAATGAAGGCTTATGTTATAAGGTTGGTAAATGTTTTGGGCTCAAGACGCTCCTAAGGCTTTATGCCTCACTAAAACTTAAGGCTTTAGATGCCTTGATCCTAACAGTTGCCTTCTTCTTAGTGCTTGACATCTACAAGCACATCAGGAAACAAACAAGAAGTTAGAAGTGAAAGGCAACCCCATCATTGGTTAAGAAAGTCCAGTGACCCATTTTCAATAGTATGGAACGGAAATTGAGTAACCACTAAGGGGGGAAATGGTATCTATACCTTTTTAGCGTAGATGAGTAAAGATATTTGTTAGAAAGAAGATTGTAGAGGGCAAAACAATGGTGACAGTGAACATTATAATGAATTGTTTCTCAGTGACTTGGGAATTGAAGATGCAAAATGTGAAAAGTTCAACTAGTTGACACACAAGGCTTTTAAAGGCTCTCCCATGATACGATGTCTTCTAACCATCCAAAGATGGCCACATGTTCCATGCATTAAACCAACAACACATTGTTGTGTGGGTTTAGAATGTAGTGCACGCATTTCCCTCTAGTTCACTAAAGGGGAGTATGTTGATACCATATTTGACTTAGGCCCACTATTTCTAGCAGCCAATAAGAGACGTTCTCTTGGGTTTGTCCAATTGGAGGTATTCTCATGTGTCCAACTGATATTAATCATCATTGTTAATGATTGAGCTCCAGAGGGATTAAAATCCCCAAGCTGCACGATTCTAGTTTGAGAAAGTTGGAGTTTCTCCCCTTGGCAAACATTCCATCAAACTTATAAGAGGCTCTTCATGGAAACCCTTTTGTATGTTCTACGCTCTCCATATACTAACCTAAGAATTAAAAGGTTTTTCCTTGACACACAACTCTGTGTACCTCTTAATATTGTCTTTGATTGCAAGTTTGATCCATCTTCAAAGTGTCTTCCAGCTCACTCGGCCCGATCAGATATCAAACACCGTAGCCAATGTTGTAAGGATCTTGGATGAATGAAATATTAGTTAGCTAAATAGATCATGTAACGGGTAGAAACAGGAGCACTTTGCTTTGTTGAGTTTGTCGCCATTTATTCTGTGGTTAAAATATATCCATTTAGTCTTAGCTAGGGTGGACACGTGGAGTCAAGATTGTTTCATTAGGGGACGATTGACATATAAGATAAATTATTATCAAATATGAACTTAATTGTACACAGAAAAATAAATGAAAAACTGAAAGTTCTCATTCTTAAAATGCTAATAATTATGGGTGTTCCACCTGTTTTACATTGAATCTTATAAGAAGAATATGATGTTTTTCAATGAAATAATACTGTGGCATAACGTCTGTTACTCTCTAACTTTTGTTTGACTTGATATTTCTTTTTCGTAATAACACACACATATATAAATTTGTATGCAAATGTTAGATATGAAACCATTAAAGTTTTAAAATAGCATTTTCTTAAAATTTTATAACGACAAAAATTGAGACAAGCTCAATCTAAAAAAATTAAAAAGAAAAAATTCTTACTATACATAAAAATGCGTGAGGTATTTTTCTATTCATTGAACAATAACAAACTGTTTTGTTTCCATTTTTTTTTTTGTTTTTTATAGATGAATGGTCAATTTTTTATTAAATCCTTAAATATGTTCATTCTGCCATTCTAGTCCACAAACTCTTTTATATGATGATCGGGTCACTGGTTTGCTTCATTGTTGTGACTAAAAACCAAGGACCCGATTATTAGACGGAGAAGTTTGGTGATCAAATGAGAAAAAATTACAAACTTTTAAACGTATTTTAAAATTAAAAATTTTAAATTTTAAAGTATTTATGAATCTTAATTTTCAATTTAGGGTATAAAATATTGGTAAATGGTAATTAATGTTTTTATATGCCTTGAAATGCATAAAACTCTTTTATAATTTTTAAAAATTTTAAGATTTTGTAAATCTTAATTCCCGATTTAGGCTTTTTTCTTCTCAGTTAATAGTCAAATACCACATTCAGTTCCTAGGTATGCTTCTTTCATTTTAGTCCCCAAACTCGTTCATCTAATAATTGGGTCCATAGTCACTATTGTGATTAAAACCAGGGACCCAATCACCAGATAAAAAAATTCAAAGAAAAAATGAGAAAAAATAATAATCTTATGGACGGGTGGAAGAATTTGACCATTCATAAAAATAAAAAATAAAAAAAGCAAAAACAAGAAAGTTTTAGGATGAAAATTTTCCCTGCTGCAATACGGCCTCGCAAACCTATATGTATTGTGCAACAGAGGAAATAGTGAATGTCTTTTTCGCATATTCTCTTGGGCTTGCTTTTCAATAACGGATGGACTATCAGTACTTCATGGGCTCGCTTGTAAATTACAGATAGACTATCATATGGATTTGCATAAAACACGCCGTAACTAGATTTAAAAAAATAATACAAAATAAATCAGAATTTTTTTTGTAGCTTATAAAATATAATTTAGGTGCATATAAGTATTTTATTCTATTAAAAGTACATACAAAAATATATTTTTTTTGAAATTGCAAATAAAAGAAATTGGGTGGGCTGTTGAGTGCAAGATTGTTAAAATTGAAATTCCACATGAAATGTTTTTGTCTTCTTGTGAATTGTAATAGTGAAATATTATCATAATTATTAATTGCAATCATAGAATCTAATTGAATCATTTATTATATCTCAAATTATAAAATTCTAAGATTATAAGATTTAAAAAATTTTTTTGACAACCTTGGTTAAGTGAGGGACGGGCTCGGCGCTGGCCAACCAGTCGCTGGCTACGCCCATGGACTACTATCCATTAACTATGGTACAATGTGGCTAATCGCAGACCTGGCCAATAGAAATGGATGGTTGGATGAGTTTTTCACTTGTAATTGGCCATAATATGGACTTCTTTAGCATGTCCGCAACTGCTAGCTCCGATAATATTTAATTTGGTTCAAATGTCTCCGGATCTCAAATAAGTTGTCGTTTCCTTCCTTAAATACTACACAAATACATCTTCCAAACTTTATACTTGTATGGTTGATTCTGAGCATGTAAAAAAAGAAACACTTTTCCATCACTCCAAAAGCTAAGGGGCATAAACACAACTGGCAATCTATAAGCACAATATAGCATTTTGATCTACAACTGGATGTGCCAATGATATCCAAATTAATAATTTATTAACATAGATTAAGAAACTAAATATCGCAGCATAGTAAACTGTTTAGTACAAGTATGCGGTACAAACCAGCATTTTCTGTACTTTTTTTTTTTTGCAATGTATTGTAATTTAATATGTGAAAAATATTTTTTTTTACTTATGTAATTTTAAATCATATCATCTTTTCGAAATTAATTTTAAATCATATAATCAATATACCATATATATATCTATATAATGATAAAATATGGATGAATCATATTTATTTTCCTATATATATTCATTTTCTTATATGTTTTTCTATAATATAATACTATATTTCATATATATTTTATTTTAGGGAATTATGATGAAATAATTAGAATAAAAAAAGCTGATAAATTTTTATAGTTAATGTTTTCTATCTTAAAATAATATTTTAAACTTTTTTATATGAAATTGGTAAAAATACATGGTAAATATAGTTATACTGGTACCAAACATTGAGATAAATATCGAAAAATTATATCCAGAACTCCCTGGCAGATGAACAAACATGGGTATAAAGACCTGCTCTTCCACAATACCAGCCGAGGCTTCCAAGTAAATGCAACAAAAACTTCGGCCAAAAAACAAAAAAGCAACAAAACAATGCAGGAACAAACTTGTTAAAGGCCTGGAAAAAACTACTACTACATAGAAAAGGAAAGGTTTGATTTTGTTACATGCGGCCGCCTCCGAACCCAGTGCCGTTCGACAAATAAAAAGTCGCGCTGTTTAGTTTGACATTGTTCCTTTTGACATTAGTGTTCAAACATGGCGTCAAAGTTTTTAAAAACTATCTTGTAGTAACTTTTCATTTCTTTTAGAAATATTTTTGTGAGTAGTGTTAAAATTTTAGATAATTTATCAATAATGGAGATCAAACCGTTAAAGATAAAAACTCTTAGATAGCTTTTCTAAAATGCTAATGCTAATGGAAAAATATAATATTTAGCTTTTAATTTTAGTAGTTTTGTCTTTTTCATTAATAAATCATCAAAACTCTACACTAATTCCAAAAAGCTCTTCTCAAATTGACTCGTTAGCATTAGTAATTAGTATCAAAATCTGGAAAAAAAATTACGTAAGGACAGTTTTTAACTTTTGCTTTTAGCAGTTTAATCTTTATCATTGATAAGTCATCAAAAATTATAACACTGATCCATAAAAGCTCTTCTTAAACGGGCTAATTAGCATTAGTTATTAGTGCCAAAGTTTGGAAAAAGCAGTGTAATCTCTATGTTAATAAATCATCAAAAATTCTAACAATTATTTTTAAAATTTCTTTCCAGACGGCAGCTATATATTTCTTTCAGAAAAGCATTCGAATAAAAGACGTGCATTCGAATAAAAGACGTAACGCTCTTAGAGTCCCCTGTTCAATAAAAAAATTCATTTGTATGCAATATTCAAATGGTAGTATGTATATAATTTAGTGGTAAAAGTATGATTCCTTTAATTATAACCACTTAGGAATTTTTCAGTTGATGCATATTCTAAAAAAAAAAAAATCGTCATTTCAAAAAAATTTCACTCCTCCTAACCAATCAATTACAAATAAGTCATGATTCTATCTCTAAGATTGTGTAAGATATAACAACACAAATTTTACACGACAGCTATGAACAAAACACGTACTTTTCAAATGCGATTATTTTTCAAGTAATTCAATCCAAAGTCAAGTCAAGAAATGTGACAATTTTTTTCTCTTAACGCAAGGGAAGTCTGACCATAACTTTTTCATTAGGGATAAGATTTATGTGTCAGCTTTCAAGTTTCAACCTTAGTTTTATTCCGGCTAAAAAGTACGGCTTGCTCCCAAATATTTAATTTCCGATACAAATTTGTCATTAATCTTCATTCCATTTGCCATCTATTAATTGCCGGCTCCTATAATTCATTGCATATTAATCTCTAATCCTATGTAAGATTGAGAGTAAATTTATTTTAATCTAAGATAATTTAACTCAAATGGCTTATTTTTATTTTTATATCTTTTTTATCTGAAACCAAGTTTACTTGAAAGTCAATATTATGTAGATCTAATAATTCATTTAAAAATAAATTTTCATGATACTATTAAAATTTTTATGAATTTATTTTTTTGGGTATTAAAAAAATTCATAAAAATTTATCTTAAATGGATTATTACACCTATATAATATTAAGTTTCAAATGAAATTGGTTAAAAAAAAAATAGATGTAGAAACAAAAACAAACTCTTTTGAATTAAGTTGACTTAAATTAAAACAAATTGGCTCTGAGTTGACATAAAGCCCTAACTTATAGAGAAAAAAAAATTAAATGACCTATAATTGTCTAAAAATCAGTGCACATATTAAATTTATAAGAGGTAATTAAAGAACAATTTAAATTAGAATTTTAAGGGAAACTTAAAATTACCTTTCTGATATTTGCCTTAATCTATAGTTTGCCACATTCGTTTTTAAAAACCTACACTTTGCCCCTATTTCTTTTATACTATTTGATAACAATTTCTGAAACTATATTTAAACTATATGATAGTTATCTTTCAGTAATTTTGATCTTTCTATTATTTTTCATAGTTAATAGATATTTTAAATTATCAAATTTTTTTTAAAATTCATGTTCCTCCCTATAAATACATGTCAGTATTTTTTAAAAATCAGTTAGCTGTAAAAAATATAAAAAATCTTGAAATTGTTGGAACAGAGTAATCAGATAGATTAAATTAGGATTTCAGAAATTGTTGTCGAATACTGTAAAGAAAACAAGGGATAAAGTGTATGTTTTTTAAAATAGAGAGAGCAAAGTGTAGATTAGACCAAATCACATGGAGTTTTTTTGTAATTTTCTTGAATTTTAAAAGATGAAATCAGATGGTTATATGAGATTTAATAAATTCAAATGGTATAGAAACTGTCTTCTAAAAAATTGAAACAGAAAACTATGTCATAACTTTTTAAAACTTAGTGAACCATTTAAACCATTACTTTTTCGTTATGTAAATTAGTTACTCTGTCAACTTATTCTTACATGAGGTTAAGGACCAATATGTAACAAAATGGAGGTCGATGACCAACTTGCAATGACGGTTGAAGATTTAGGACTAAAAATGCATTGGGGACTTTTCCAATGGCACTTACCAAATGACTGCATATTGGAAAATGCAGAACTACCAAAACTGTCATTATTCAACTCGTTAGTAATTGGTTCACCAACAGTTTGACTTTGAATCAATGGTAATTTGCAACTTTAGACTATTGACATTTTACCCATTGGTAATTACTAACGGTCAGTCGGTAAATTGGATGTTATAATGGGTAAAAAAATTATACCTACTTGTTGAATTGTTGGTGTTTAAAAAAAAATCGTAGAGGTTCTATTGTAATTGGACGTTTAAAAAATAAGAAAAATCATAAACAGATAAGTAAAAGTCATTTGAAAAAGAGAAAAGAAATTCATAAATAGATATAAAAGTTGGAACCTTAAATGCCTAAAACAAAGTCCAAAATTCTAGAGGTTTTATTGTAATCATAGAATTAATACCGCGGTATACTGTTTACAGCTGGTAAGCGATATGCAATAAAAAAAAAATTTCACATTTTTTTTCATATTTTCGCATGAAATATCATGGTATACATCGTTATTTTGTAGTGTTTCATATACTGTTAACTTTTTATGTACATTTTATTAAAAAAAACAGTGGTATACCGCAGATACTGCGACATATGTATCACAGTATTCTATTTTTTGCCGACACATGTAAGATATTTTTTTTTTATCATTTTACATCAAAATATCATACATAAATATATAAAATCATAAAATATTATTAAAACACATAGTTTAACATAAATATTTAATTTTCTCTTTTGAATATTTTTCTTTTACTTTTTCTTTTTTTGTATTAGAAAATGTATTGTTATTATTAAAGTATTATTTCTTTTTTTTCACTTGTATCAATAAATTAGTTTTTTTTTGTTGAGTAACATTTATTTTTCTCTATATATAATATTTTTTTTATGTTTTTTATAAAAAAAAATCTTCTATCATATATTTTTTATTTATATTTGACAAATTATGATGAGAAAAATTAAAATACATATAAAAATGTGTAAAAAATTTTATTTAATTTTATTTTATCTTAAAATAATATTTTAATTTTTATTTTTTTATAAAAATATTAATAATATATAATATAATATACTGTGTAGTATATCTTAAAAAAAAATGATATGTAGGATGCATAACTTTAATAGCATCCAACAACCTGATTGTAATTGGACGAAAAGAGTGATGAACATTAATGGCCATCATTGCCTTTAATTGGCCGTCTTTATTTTGTCTTTTACCCTCAGTGCAATTGCCTGAATTTTTGTTTTTCACGTATTCTATCGTACATCTGTACACAATCACCTTAAAACGAATAATTCATAAATGTTGGACTCTTCTCGTTTAAATCATGAAACGTGGTCGCAACCTTTGTAGTCTCGAAACTCATTCCGTAGTCGAAGTTACCAAAGGTTCTACAATAACAAGAATTAGAAACAAGTACTTCCCTTTTATTTTTTTCGGGACTTACAATATTCCGTAATCACATTAGGCGCAATTAATCTAGATAAAATCGTGCCAAAGTCTATTAGGGGTAAATCTCTTTAAACCCAACTTCCAATTTCCCAAGTAGTGTGAGTGTTGCTTTATATGTTTCATATAACTACATCAGAAAAGTTAAGCTCAAAATTAGCATCCAAATGAACAAATGCATATTCGGATAGTTTTCTTAAGTATTACATTCATTTTGAGGAAACTCAATATCGGGTCCCTTTGTTTGTTTGTGTGTTCCAATTGGGTCACATACCTTCTCTTTATCTTAGTGAAGTCCCATACCTCATATAGTACGTCCTAACTCAGTCCCTTTAGTTATTTTCACTGTTAACTTTAACAGAAAATCAGTACAAAATGTCTAGTTTAGTTCTTATATTTTATTCATCCAACTCTAAATACCCTAAAACTTATAAATTTAACTTTTAGAGTGATTCCTCTTGACGGGAAGTTTTGGATTGTTTGAGAAATCAAAGAGGCAGTTGAAAAGCACAGGGACTTCTACCGCACCCGTCACCTTAAACACCTCTACTACCAAAACCAAGCATCCTCATCCATCATGTCTCTAGGCCGACTCCTTACCCCAATACATTGTCGGTCTAGGGCTCTCCTCCTTGGCCATGAAAGTCGGCCATAGAGGCGGCAACATAAACCAATATGTTTTTGGCCATCAAGTTAACAATGCAACCTCTCCCTCATTCTTCAGGGCTGGAATTGTACTAGGAAATGAAAGCCCATTCCTGATTTGATTGAAAGGATGTAAACAAATCTATTTGGTAGCTGGAGCAATAAAAAGAGCTCAAACCAATTGCACAAGGTCAAAGTATTGACATGGTGGAAGTTGTAGCTGGGGCTTGGGCTGGGCCTACAATTTTAGCGTTGGGAAGAGTAGCAAATAGGCATAGATAGGCTTAGGCATGGAGTGGGTTAGGACCAGCATGTAGCCAGAGGTGATGAAGAAATATGAGGATTGACGATAAAGATGGTTGGCATTGACGGTGAAGGTGTTGGAGGCGGTGGCTTTGGCGGAGGTGCTAGTGAAGGTGGAGTTTGGTCTATTAAAGAAAAAAGTATAAATTACTTAAAGTTCTTAAAATTTATTAAAAGTTATATTATCAACTTGAAATTTCAAAACATGCAACTTTTAAATATTAATGGCCAATTTAAGCCAATTTTAAAATATTAGTTGGAATTTGAGACTAAAAAAATTTTAGTGATAGATTTGATCTTAACGCAAAATATTAGCCACAAATTTGAGACTTTTACTTAAAATATATATGTAAAATGAAAAAGAAGACAAGACAAAGGAAAAGAAAGCTTCCTCCGCCTAGCTGGAAACAGTTGGCCAATCTTCTTAGACATCATCTACCACACGTGTATCCCTACCCCTCGACATTGGGACGCAGCATTTAATTTCTTTCAAATTAATTGCAACATCACGTATTTCATCTTGCGAATTTTTTACACTAAGTCATCTACTTTTGTTTCCATTCAATTGCACCACTCAAGTTAAACCTCGATATACTGCTATGTTTACGGTGTAACTCGATTCTGATATTGCCAAGGTGGTGATCGCTTGCCAGTTGCAGCTTGCAACTTGCAACACCAGACGCTAGCTGCACTTTACGAGTTATTTATAAAACAAAATACATTAAGGATTCACGAAATGTTGTTTGAAGATTTTTTGAACAAAAAAAGAAACTTTTAGGAAGAAATAAAGCAAATAGATTGCTATAAGCTGCTAATTTTATGACCATTTTAATCTATATTGTCTTTAATTAATTATTTATTTATTTATAACTATAACTCATTAACTAAAGGCAAATTAAGAATGGTCAAACTATTGCAAACATCCCTTAAGAACAAGTGTTTCTTCACACTACAAGACAGAAACAAGACCAGCATTCTGATGGTGAAACGGCCGTGAAAAATAATTAATGCAAGGTAAAAAAACCAAACGGAATCAGTTACCAAAGTCATGGTCCTGAGTTAACTACCTAACATTTAACACATATATATGCGCGCGCGCATATATAATATATAACTAAAAAATAATTAAAAAACTTAATTTATAAAATTCCTTTAATATATAATATCCAAAATTTAAATAAAATACAATATAAATATAAAAAATGTAAACTCTAGCAAATGCACGGTCTCCCTAATCCTCCTCATTCTCATCGTTCTCCTCATCCCTTCCCACGGAGGCGGTCCATGAGCCATCTCCTGAAATTTAACATTTCAATTTCATATTTAATCAACAATTTAGAGGCAATTCAAATTAATTTAATTCAAAATAAATAATTTTATATTTACATATTTTTTTTCCTGGAATTAATTTCATTTAAAATTTAATATTTATGCAAGTACAATAACCCACTTAAAAATAAATTTTTATGAGGTTATTAAATTTTTTTGAATTTTTATTTTTTAATAATTTAAAAAAATTCATAAAACTTAACAAGATTATAAAAATTATATTTTCAATGAATTATTATATTTATATAATATCGAATTTCATTTGAAATTGGTTTCAAGTAAAAAAATGTAAAAATAAAAACAATTCATTCTATCAAATTAATTTTTGTTAACACTTTCTAAACAGTATTTTCGACACTCGTAGACTTTCAAACCAAAGTTGTTAAGATCTCGATCCGGATCTTAAGATATCACAATTCTATGATCCAACATCATGAAACATTATCGGAAAGTAATAGAATCGGTGATATGGTAGAATCAGGTAGGACCTCGATTAAGATCTTAAGATCGATAGAATCTTTCAATCCCTGTCGATCCTACCTGGAATTGATTTTGTTAGTTCCACTTGTATTTTAGCTCAAATTAAAAAGTTAGAATGATTGGATTCTTAATACCCAAGTTGGGTTATCCAAGCTAGTAGTTATATAACTTAAATTATGAAGTAAACTTCAAAAGAAAAAGTGCTTCTTTCTCTCTCATTCAGAAGATGAAACTCAAAACTTTAAAACACCTCTATGAGTTTGCCGTTATTGTATTAGTTATATTTGTTTATGAGTATTTTTAGACTTGTATTTGTTATTATATTAGTTATGTTTATTTATGCGCTACTAAGGCTTTAGCTTTATTTGTACTATGACACTAATTATATTGTATCATTGTTATGACACTTGGAACTTTATTAAGTTTTTAATATAATAGGTCTTTTATATGAATAATATTATTTATTTTAAGAAATTTTTGATCTTTTAGTAGTATCTTATGATCTACGATCCGATTTTACGATATTAATCTTGTATGATAGAAAATTATTTTGGATATGATCCAAATTTTAACAACCTTGTTTCGAACCTGCAGCCTTCAAAAATTATTCTTTCTAAACCAAAAAATATAATACGCTTGCCAAAAATACAAATATAATATATACAAAGAGACTAGTTTTAAAGTAGCAATATATTTATTAGACGAGGTGGAAACTTTTTACCACAACAATTGACCAAAACAAACCCACTCATGCTGATAATCTTATGCAAATCAACCAAACAATATTAAATGTAATAAAATGAAATTCCTCAACGAAACAAATCATAACATCCGATTTCATACAAAAAGAAACACCCGAAAAAAGAAAAACAAATATAAAAGTAACTTACAGAACTCAGAGTGAAAAATAAACGAATTTGAGACGAAAAAAATGCAAAAATATTTCACTACAAGAGAACATACTAAATGCGATGGCCAGATGTGTCCCGAAGTCATCGAAAAAAGCTTGATTGTGACAATAAATATAATCGCACAAAAATGTGGGGAAGTTTTGTGTCGCAGGAAAAAAAATAATACAAAACCGAGTCGCATTTTTTTATGCCACATGTGTGATGATTTTGCGATGTTTTCTAACGATGGCGCACTTAATTACGACGGTTGTGTGAATTGATTTTGTTATTCTGTTTATTTTGTTATATTTCGTTCTATATTCTGCTTACATACATACATACATATATATAGTTCGACTAAAAATAAAAAATGAATTTACAGATGCAGAAATTAATTAAAATTATAACTATATATGAGAAATATGTGCAAAAATATAAAATTTACTTACAAATTGTAAAAAGAAAATCTGAAAGTAGATGGCTATCCGGTCTTCTTGCTCATATGTGTTTAAGGCCAGTACTCCTTAAATCCTTTTGTTGGTCTATAACCAGGTGTTAAATATTGTTGTCGCTAAGTATATTATATACCAAAATTTAATGTATAAGACATGGTACACAGTGCCGTATACCACAACCGTTTTTGTAAAAAAAATAATTTATGATATTATTTTAAGATAACATAAATTTAATATTTTTTTACACTTTATATATATTCTAATTTTTCTCATCATAATTTTTTAAATATAAATAAAATAAATATGAAAGAAGATATTTTTTTAATACAAAAACATAAAAAAGTGTTATATATATAGAACAAAATAAATACTACTTAGAAAAAAAAATTTATTTATTGATATAAAATAAAAAAATAATACTTTAATAATAACAATACATTTTCTAATACCACATTAAGTTCCTAGGTGGCTCAAAGTAACCATTAAATTTTTATATTAACTAAGAAAAGTAACCAAAAGAATAAAAGTAAATATTTATTTTATGATATGTGTATTAATTATATTTTAATATTTTATATATTTATGATATTTTGATGTATAATGACAACAAAAAAATATTTCACACACATCCGTAAAAAATAAAATAACGTGATATGTATATTGCAATATTTGTGATATATTACAGTTTTTGGACAAAATGTATACAAAAAAATGAATAGTATGCGAAATCACGGTATATACCATGGTATACTGCATGATAAAATAACAAATTATGAAAATATTTATATCGCATTAGTAAGCAGTACACTGTGATATTTAACTCTATGTCTATAACATTATATCACAAATTAACATTTGAAATAAATAAAATTAGGTATATTTGAAAACAACTCATACCATCTTATCTCATTGCATTTCCCTGGGACATCTGCCTAAGGTATGCTCATAACTATTCCCTAATGAGTCGGTCGCATGCTTTATGGATGCACCAACAACCAGTGGCGGAACTATTAAGGGGCAAGGGGGGCTGCTGCCCCCCCGAAAATTTTGAAACTTTTGATATATAGGGTATTAAATTGCTTACATCGAGAGAAGTTGAGGATTAGATAAGTATTCCTGCCCCCCGAAAAATATGGAAGAATATAAAGATGGGGGGCAATGTGGCATGCGCTTAATAAATTAGGGACCAAATTGGTGGTTGTCCCTTTAGCTTTAAGCAACTGCTAACGCCAAACAGTGATGGGGGCCAATATAAAGATGGGGGGCAATAAGGTAGGCTCTGAATAAATTAGGGACCCAGTGAGTAGTTATTCCCTCTACATTAAGGGAAATTCTAACATGGCCTAAATGCACTATTAGTCCTCAAACGTTTCCAACTCGTACGATTTGCTCCTTGATCTTTGAATTAGTGTGAATTAGTCCTAATTTACAGCTTTACCTACCCGCAACGTCGTCTCTCTCCTCCGGGCTCCGCCAACTCTCCTCCGGGCTTGCCCCCTCGAACCAAAAATCCTGGTTCCACCACTGCCAACAACCAAGCTCAAATTCCACTTTTTCGGCTTCCTGGTTATTATACAATCAATGCCATAAGAGCTCACCATAGCCGCTTGGGATATGTAGCTTATGTAAATCATAGTCGGTGCCATTGAGAAAAAAAGTTTGGGACTTTTCTCACTATATTCCTCTTCCTATGATATACTTGGTTCTATAAGGAACTCCTGCACATCTTGACGAAGGCAAGCCTTATGGCTTAAAATTCCTATGGTGCCGACCAATAATACTCTTAAACAAAATTTACAATTAGTCACTAAAGTTTGTAAAATGAAAATCAAGGCATTTAATAGTTTGTAGATTGAACGTAAAGCTAATTCATAAAGAAATCAAACACAAAAGTTATGATCTGACCTTAAATCTTGTCACATGCACCTCTCGTCAGTCTTGAGGTATCTTTTACTATGATGGTCATGCCTAATCCTATAGCCTCTTATGGATTGAATTGAGTGTATCTTGGACCTTTCTATCTGTATAAAGGCTATAATAGTTGAAAATTGATAAATTAGTAAACAATAATGAAATTAAGGAATTATTTCATGTAAAAACTTGCATAAAAAATTATTATAAATACTTATTTACGTGGAACAATCATTTAATGTTGATCCGAAGCTAGTGGTGGCAGTTGCTAAGTGACCCCCTTGATCCATGCTAGGGACAAGGGTTCTTTGTGGATAGGAAACTGTCCTTAATGTGCCTATCATTCAAAAAAAGACTAGTTCGATCAGTGGCTTATTAGCCTTATTGTTTATTTGGCAAATCCTTAAATATGTTGTCAGGATCAAACTAATACATATATCGTAAAAAAAATCTTGTAGTTGGTCGCGTGGAGGCCCGTTTATCCATGCTGAGAGTGAGAACGTCCAGACAAGAAAGAAGTGCCCAAAATGTATGGCTCATGGGGGTTAGTAAACGATTATGCCAACGATATGCTAGCCAACTAGATTAAGGGCAATCAAGTCGGCATCGGGCACAAATAAGAAGTCTTGGAATAGCTCTGCATCAGGTTTATCTGTATAGTGGTTAAGGAACAACTAGACCACATCTCGGATTCGGAGGAAAGTCAGATGTGCCTTGACCTAATGATGGCTACCTAGATTCAAGTCATCTCATCCTAAAGATTGAAAACAGTTACTAATTGTCATACAAGCGGCAAGTTCGAAAAGTGACGGTTTAGCCACTGAAAAATTACATGTTTAGTCCTTAAATTTTAAAAAAATTTACAATCAAGTCCCCAAAGTTTGAATAATTATAGTTTATGCACTATCATAAAATTACCTGCTTAAGCCTTAAAATTTTTAAAAGTTTACAATCAAGTTCTCAAAATTCCAAACATAAAACTAAAAGTTTAGTCCTTGTACTTTTAAAAACTTTTTAACCAAGTCCCTAGAGTGATAGCTTGGCACTAAAAAAATTACAGATTAATCCATTTACTTTTAGTAATTTTCCAATCAAGTCCCTAAGTTGACAAAAAATTACAAATCAAGTTGGTAAACTTTTTCAAATTGTCCTGCAAAACTCCAAAACTTAAAATAACATACAAATTACATTAGAAAACACATAAAACACCAAAATCATATGAATAAACTTTGCCATTTCATACTACTCAACATAATAACCCACAAATCAGCAATAATCCAGATTAGAAATAAAAATTTACAAACAATCAACAAATTGGAAGGTCTCGAAGAAAAGGAGTAAAAAGGCGTTTAAATGGTGATTCCTAGAAATTAGAATTCCGCAATGACTGTACAGTGATCAATGTAGTGAGTCGTCGGAAATAAAAGATGTTTGCGAAAACAATTGCAGTATGAGAAAGGATGATATATGAGGGAGAAAAACTCGAGATGGATGATTATAATCTCAATAGCTACAATGATAAAAGAGTCACAATAACAGCCACGTAATTGTAACAAATTTTGGATAATAAATTGTCACAAACATGTCTCAATGATGTCATTGCAACAAAATGTATTCATCATAAACTTTGGTATCCAGTTAATTTGCATAAAGTCCAAGTCTTCATTTTATGTGATGATTTTATATCAAAGTTTGTAATCATTGAAAATCATTATTGTAGCAAACTTGTCACATAATTATGTTGTTACCATATTAACTTTAAAAGTTACTATGATTTTGCAATTGTTTCTTTTTGCTACAAAATTTTTTGTTGCAATTGTGTGTAGCAATGTCTGCTTCTCTTATAGTGACTTGAGCTAAAAACTAAAGGGTAATGAATTTGAGAATGAAGACATAAAGTTTAGATGTAATTCTAAAATGCAGGAAAAGGAGAAGGAAACAAAGACAATGAAAAAAAAACCATATAAAGCCCTAATGCTTGTTTTCTACATATCTTGTCTTCTTCATAGGTGAGGTTTGGGGTAACAGGAATACTAGCTTTTAGTGTTATTTAACTTAAGTCAGATAGGTGCATCTTTAGCATACTTACATGAAAAATATAATGTATATGTCTTAGCTTAGGGGATAAGTCCAGCTTATAAGTCACATTGCCAATCCTTTTAAGAACTTGAAATGGCCCAATATATCTTGAAGCTAGCTTATTTCTCTTCCCAAATTTGACTGCTCCTTTCATTGGAAATACTTTCAACCAAACATAGTCTCGAATTCGGAATTTCAAGTCTCTTCTTCTCTTTAAGTTGCATATGCTTCCTCTCTCTTATTTGCAGCCTTAAACCTTTCTTAGATCACCTTGATCTTTTTAGTAGTCTCATAAATAAGGTGTGGTCCAATCTCCAACCATCACCAAACTCATGCTAACAGTGAGGTGTGAAACACTTCCTCCCATACAATGCCTCATATCAAGCCATTTTTATCATTATGTGATAATTATTATTGTTGGAAAACTCCACTAGAGATGAGTGTTGGTCCTATTTTTCTTAGAAATCTAAGGCACAGTACCTTAGCATATCCTCTAGAACTTGAATTATTTTTTCTATTTGCTTATTTATTTGAGGATAGAAGGTAGAACTTAGTTTCAATTGTGCACCTAAGGCTTGATGCAATGATCTCTAGAACTTAGAAGTAAACCTTAGTTCTCTAATTGAAATAATATCAATTGGTTCTCCATGTAACCTCACCATTTCTTATATGTACATTTTTACTAGCCTATCTGAGGGATCCGTGAGGTTAATGGGTAGGAAATGGGTAGACTTAATAAGTTTATCCATAATAACCAGATTGTATCATGCTTTATCCACAAAAAAATACATGGCTATAAGGCCTCATTTTCTTTTAAATAAAGGAAAACTTTGTAGCTTACCTCTTGGCTTCTGTTTTTTTACCTTTACTTGTTGGCAAACTAAGCACTTAGACACTAATATAACAATAACTTAATTAAGATAACTAAATAGGTGTAGTGATAGGGAATGCTTGCTAGGCCCTAAAGGCTACTAAGTTATACAATGGTGCATATGTTATGCTTGTCTTTTGTGTCTTTTGGTACAGGTATGGCTCCAGAGAAGAACTATATTTATGTTATGAAATATGTTAATATGTAGGCATAAGTATATTGTTTGGCCCTTACTGAGTGACAACACTCATACCCTGTATGTCTTTATTTCAGGGAAAGGCTTAGCTGATTAAATTTGACTTTGTGTGGCATAGTTTTATGTTGTGTATTTCAAGTAATGCTTTGGACTTAAAGTGTTTGTGACCAAAATTGCTCAATATGGTTTAGGGTCAAGCATTGTGGTACTTTTCTTACAAGCACTTTGTTGCTGTGTAATGAGAACTAGCTAATGTTTTGAGTTACAATTGTGCCTAGGATAGCTAGTAGTTAAGGCTTAGAGCTGTGTATATGAATGTGTAAATATTTGGCTAAGGCAGACTTGCATGTGCACTAGGACAAGTACCAAGGGTGGCCTTGGGAGGCCTACTAGGGCACCAAGCAAACCTTTTTATATTTGTTTGGCTTGAGCTGAGTTGTAACTTAAAGTTTGCTATATATTTGATGTTCAAGTTATTTTTGACTTAAAGTAGCACACTGAACTAGCTTAGTTTGAATTATTGGAACAAAACAAACTCTCACAAGAAGCCTAAATGATTTTTGTTGTTTCACAAGCAAGACTGACACAAATTTGGCTAAGTGTCCTAGAATGCATGTCCTAAGCCACTTAAGAGGGCTGAATGTTGGTGTTTTGCTAGAAAAGACTTGAAATGCATGGAAGTGCGTAGGATAAGAGTGGAAGTGCGTAGGATAAGAGTGGTTTAGGCCATGACACTATCTGTATTAAGGCTACAACAACTAAAAATTAATGAATTAGTAAACAATAATGAAGTTAAGAAACTATTTCATGCAAAACCTTGCATACAAATTATTACAAATACTTGCTCATATGGGATAATCATTTGATGTTGATCTAAAGCTGGTGGTGGTAGCAGCTACTGAGCAACCCCCTCAGTTCACACTGTAAAAAAGGGTTCTTTGTGGATGAGAACCCATCTTTAATGTGCTTGTCATCCAAAAAAGGGTTGGTTTAGTTAGTGGCCTGCTGGCCTTGCTGCTCATCCTATAAATTCTCAAGTCTGCTATTAGGATTGAGCCAATACATGTGTTGCAGAAACATTTTATAGTTGGTCACATGAAGGCCCACTTATCCATGCTGAGAGTGAAAACCTCCAAATTGGAAAAAAATGTCCAAAATATATGGCTTTTAAGGGTCAGTGAACAAATGTGTCAATGATGTGCTAGCCAACTAGGTTGAAGGCAACTGAGTTGATGTCCAACACAAATAAGAAGTCTTGGCACAACTCTACATCAGGTTTGGCCATATGGTGGCTAAAGAGCAGTTATACCAGGTCTCAGATCCAAAGGAGAGTTAGATGTTTCTTGGCCCGATGATGGGTGCCTAGATCCAAGTTTTTTCATCCTCAAGATTGAAAATAAATGTTTAACTCACTATCATATGACAAGTTTGAAAAGAGATGGTGTAGGCTCTGACATAAAATTACATGTTTATTCCCTAAATGTTTTAAAAAAATTACAATCAAGTCTACAAAGCTTGAATAATTACAGTTTATACGCTGTCATAAAGTTACATGTTTATTCTCTAATATTTTAAAAAGTTTACAATCAGTCCTTAAAATCCCTAAAATAAAACTACAAGTTTAGTGTTTATGCTTTTAAAAATTTTTCAATTGAATCCCTAGAGTCTGAAAAGTGACAGTTTAAACACTAAAAAAATTACATGTTTAATCCATTTACTTTTATCAATTTTCTAATCAAGTCTCTAATTTGACATAAAATTATAGGTTTAGTCCCTAAACATTTTCAAATTGTCTTACAAAACTCCAAAATCTAAAATAACATATTACATAAAAATACATAAAACACCAAAATCATATGAATAAGCTTTGCCATCAACAGAACAACCCACAAATCACTAATAGTTCAGATTAGAAATAAAAAAACCATAAAAAATAAGCAAATTGGGAAGTTTCGAAGGAAAAGAGCAAAAAGTTACTAGAAATGATGGTTCGTATGATTTTGTGAAGATATTGTGTTATTTGCATGGTGAGTTATTGGAGATCAAAGGATGATTGGGAAAGGGGTTGTAGTGTGAAAAGATGAGAAATAAGGGGGAACAACTCAAAAAAGGATGATTATAATCTTGACAGCTACAATAATAAACTCATAAAAGCGTCACAGTAACAGCCATGTAATTACAACATTTTTGCAATAATAAATTGTCTCAAACATGTTTCAATGATGACGTTACAATAAAATGTATTCATCATAAATTTTGGATCCCGACTAACTCACACGAAGTCTAAACCTTGACTTATAAGATGATTCTACATCAAAGTCTATAATTGTTGCAATCATTATTAATAATTATGTTGTTACCTTATTAACTTTAGACGTCACTATGATTTTGCAATATATCATTTTGCTACAAATTTTTTTGTTGTAATCATGTGTAGCACATGTCTAATCGTCTTGTAGTGACTTGATCTAAAAAATGAGGAGAAATGAATTTGAGAGTGAAGATGTGAGAGAGTTTAAGTGTGATTCTAAGAAGGAGGAAGAGGAAAAGTAAACATAAACAATGAAAAAAATAAGAGAAATATGATTTTAAAGCGGTTTAGACTTGAATGGTAGCTATTCGGTTGCCACACTAGCAACTGACTCATAATCGTTTGTCTTTTAAACACCATTACAAGAGAATTATGACCAAATTTTACCAGTTACACATTTGGTATCGTATTGATTACCATATTGCCACCGATTTGCCAAAATTCTTAGGCATCTACTTCACAATTATATCATGACTAATTTCTTCTTGACCAAATATTTGATCTTGAGGATAATCGCCTCTTGCAGTTATCTTGTAGTGTGATACCAAATATCTTATCTATTTAAGATGTTTGTATCTAGGTTATATAATTTTTCTATTTTAACTATGTGTCCTTCTTCAGCTCTCACCATCACTTTTGTGACTCTTTTATTTATGTAAGTATTAGAATGTGAATTTTTCCATTCTTACTCCTGCTAAAAGGTTTGATACTATCCACCTATGTGTAAGTTCACCTAGTAACACTGTAGTGTTACTAACGAACTCTGCCATTAAAGAGAGTTTGAAACAAATTGGGAAGTGCAAAATTAGGGGAGCGAATAATGAGGAGATACCTAATTAAAAATGGTTACCATACAAAAACTTACCCACATCATTTAGAATTGCTAAACCCACAAATCCCAGATCCATAATTTCATTTCTCTCAATTTTGAAATTGGTGCGATGAAGACTAAAGATAGAGATGCTGGTAAGACAGAGGATGACAGCATTGACGAAAGACAGAGAGGAGAACACTATTTGAGAGAACACGATTCGATGACCAATGGGAGATGGAGGTGCAACCTATTCTAGCACCGTAGACTCCCATTCATTGCAACCTAAAAGCATACAATCGGATTTCCGGTGAGTGCAGAAGAAGGTAAAGGTTGAAGACACAGTAGACACTGTCGAGATGTATGAATCATGATTGCGAAAGAGGAGCAATGAGGTTTATAAAGTGAGTACAGTGGATGACGGTGCTTTTGACGTAGATATCGGTGAAGAAACAAAAAGTGCATATCATTGTTTAAGATAAAAAAAAAAACATCAGTGATTTGTGTTTTATATGGAAAAATAACATGAATTTGTATGTATGTATGCTTCTGGGTTTGTAAAGAGCATATATATATATATATATATATATGCATTTTTCTGGGACTCATATGTATGTTCTAGGTTTGTTAAGAATATATGTATATATATGTATGCTTCTAAGGTTTATATGTGTGCTTCTGGGTTTGTATATATATTTATGCTTTTGGACTTTATATGTATGACACAGATATATATTTGTATGCTTCTAGATTTTATTTGTGTGATTCTGAATTTTATTTATATGCTTTTGAGTTTTATTTGTGTGCTTCTGGATTTGTATGAGTTTTGAGGTTTAAGTTTCAATATTTTATGAAACTAGAAATGAATTGAGATTTATTTAAATGGTACTGTGAACTATTTTTATGGAACTATTTGCATGAAAAAAAAAGTGTGTATGATTCTAGATTTTTTTTAACGAACACAAATATGTATATGGTATATGTATTTTCTAAGTTTTTAATGTATGCTTCTACTTTGCAAATAACACAGATTTTTATGTATGTTTCTGAATTTTATTTGTTCGATTTTAGTTTGTAAGACACACACACACACACACACATATATATGTATGTATGTATGTATGATTCTAAGTTTTATTTGTATGATTTTGATTTGCAAACAAAACACATATATGTATATATGTTTCTGAGTTTTATTTGTATGTTTTTTTGGTTTTTTTTTTATGTTTCTAGATTTTATTTGTATTTTTTTTTGTTGTAACACACACATACGCACGCACGCACACACGCACGCATACATGCACACACGCACCCATACACACATAGCATGAAACTGGAAATGAATTGGATAAAACTAAGGTGACAATGTATGGTATAAAGTTTTAAAAAAACAAATATTGATGTAGGAAAATGATTTATTATTATGTAAAACTATGTTGCTATTATACGGAATTGGGTTCACAAATGTATGAAACTGTGTTTTATTATATGAGTTTTGAGTTTTGCATTATATGAAATTAGAAATGAATTGTATGAAATTGAGATTTATTTGTATGGTACTATGAACTATTTATATGGAATTGAGTAAATTTGTTTGAACATAGTGTACAGCTGCAAGAATGAAACATGAGGATGCACCCAATACTTCATTTGGTGGAAAAACAAAACCAAATTGTATAAAACAAAGTTCATATTGTAAAAGTATGTAGTTGTTATTATACCAAATTTTAATGCTGATGTATGAAGTTGAGTTCCTATTGTATGAAACTGAGTTCTTATTGTATGAAACTAAGTTTCTTGTTTTTATGAAATTGAGTTCTTATTATATCAAATTGAATTGTTGATGTACGAAACTAGAGATCTATTAAAAAAAAAATGGTTTACCATCAAACAAAATTAAGTTTCATGAGTTTCTATTGCACGAAATTGAATTTTCAAATGTATCAAATTGGAATATTAATGTATTAAACCGGTATTCAATTGTATGAAACTGATATTCAAATGTATGCAACTCTCTAATCATATTTAATTGTGCAAAAAATGGATGAATGAATTCATTTTCAAATAATTACTTTGTTTGATTAACATTATCTCTTCAAATGGATTCAAATTCAAAAATTTACCATAATTATTATCCAACAACTAGGATTTTCTATTTAAATTCAAAATCTACCAAATTATTATCCAATTAAATTGTAAATTCCGGCAAACATGATTTTCCATTCTCTACCAAAAGTAACGTATTCTTTCTCCTTCTTTAATGTCATCTTGAGTGTGTATATCCACCTAAGTGCATATTAGAATCATGCTCCTGCTAATGCTTTGCGCTCTAGGAACAATTTATGTCACCTTCAAACTATTTTTACTAGTTGACATCTATGCTATTTTATGACTTGGTTCATGAATACTTTCTATAGATTGTACAGTCGCAATTGATTAGCACCGATGATTTTGATTCCCTGAAGAAAGTGATGCATATTCCTTTTTAGGGAATAACTAATATATTTTGCCATACTTTTTTAAATATTGTTGATTTTGCAAGTTTGGGAAAAGAACAAATATGCATATATAAGGTGCTCGTAGTATTGTTTGCCTTGTTGGATCTCATCCCCTCAGTGATTTCCAATAATGACAGTCATTTCAAACCATCATCGAAGAGTTATGACAGTCATTATAAACCATCATCTAAGCGTTATCACCTATAAGTCTGAATTTTTTTGAATATGAATTCGGGGTAAATTACAAAAACCCATGTGGTTTGACCTAATCTATAGTTTGACACCCTTATTTTTAAAAACCTGTACTTTACCCCCTCATTTCTTTATAGTGTCCGATAATAACTTCTGAAACTCTAAATTAAACTGTATGATAATCATGTTCTAGTAATTTCAAGATTTCTTATATTATTTTCATAGCTAACCGACTTTTAAAAAATACTGATATGCATTTACAGGAAAAAAATGTATTTAAAAAAATAAAAAAATTGACAATTTTAAAAAATCTATTAACTATAAAAAAAATATTGGAGAGACCGACATTATTGGAATATGACTATCGTATAGTTTAAATTATAGTTTTAGAAGTTGTTATCGGACAGTATAAAAGAATTAGGAGCAAAATGTAGGTTTTAAAAAATAAAGGAGGTAAATTATAGGTTAAGGTAAACCTTAGGGGTAATTTTAACTTTCCCTATAAATTTGTATGTTAATTATTCTAAATAATAAAAATAAAAATAACAATATTTCGAATCTACAATTTTATCCAACATTTACAAGTGTCATTTGAAAAAGATTCATCAAGACAAACTCAAATAAAAAACCAAAAAGTTGTAACGATTACGAGAAGGGATGGGGCAGTAAGTTCTAGCATAGAATGATGAGACTACTGTGGATTTAGGGTGTGCTAAATCGACAAAGATAGAATTCCGAGGTCTGGGATGGTGACAAGGTCAAAAGTGGAATCGCTAAGAGGTCAATAAATCCTATTTCTGGGAAAAAGCTAAATGACCTATATACCCCCAATGATTAAACCACAGTGACGTGGAGGGAAGGGCGAATCCGGAAAAATGAAGAATACTCATCGCCGTCATCGTTGCAAGCCTGAGCCAGCCAGGTGTCGATGGGTAGATCTGACCACTGACGCGCAAGTGTAACCGTCCCTTCATTATTGGAATCACGCTACTCTTTATTTACTTCTCTACTGTTTCAATTCTTTTCTCCATATAATTTTCTTCATTATTTTTTTTATTTTTCGTTGATATTTATATTTCCTTATTGCACCGTTTTTTATTTATTAATTTATATTTTTTTTAAACATTTTGATATATAAATAAAGACAATTTATTATGAAAACTTAACCCAATTCTTTTTAACTTGAGCTAATTTAATTTAAAATGACTTATATTCATTTTTGTATTATTTTTACTTGGAACCAAACTCATTTGAAAAATAATATTATTTAAATGTAATAATTTATTTGAAATAAAATTTTTATAATGTTATTAATTTTTATTTTTAATGCCTAAAAAGGTAAAATTCATAAAAATTTAATAACCTAATAAAATTTTTATTTTTAATGAATTATTACATCTACATAATATTAAATTTTAAATGATATTAGTTTCGGGAAAAAAAGATATAAATATAAAAATAATTTATTTTAAATTAAATTGACTCAAGTTAAAGCAGATTTGGTTATACTTTTGAATTTAATTTTTGAAAATTTTTCTCTCAAATAATAACATAAATAAATTCAAGATGAATTTAAGTTAAAAAAGTAAAATGGAATAAAAGTTAGATGAAATAATTTTCACACTAGAAAATATCATTGGCTTAATAGGTGAAGACTAGGTTTCTTGTTTTAGATGCTGAACCCGAACCTGAATATTTCTACTAAGTGTTCATGGTTTACATGCAAAACCCCAGGTTAAATCTAGAATTAAGGTGTTTGAGTCTCTTCCAATTGTGTTTACACTTATTATTGGTAAAAAATCATTGGAAACTACTATTGACCAAAATATGCAACTTTCTATCACTACCTCCATCCTTTAGTATTTGCTCTATTTCAGGTTTTAACTTAAATTTGATTTAAATTTATTTGTATCATTATTTACTAATTTTTTTCAAAAAAAATTATATTTAGAAACTAAAAAAATCGTATTTTTAGATATAATTTTTTTAAATTTTTATAAAATAATGATATAAATAAATTTAAGTCAAAATTAAGTTAACAAACTGAAATAGAGCAAATAATATGAGACAGGGGGATTAAGATATGTTTCAAAATCTTAACAAGGAGACTTGAATCAACTTGCTCTAAACTAAATCTAAGGTTTATTCTATTGATTACGGCAGAACCCCTCCGTCGATGGCTAAACTATGCTATATTGTAGCCTTCAGAACCAAATCATAACCTTTAGCTTCCATTGAACGGGATCATTTTACCATATTCTACCCATTTCACGTAAAATGGTCTTATTGACTTATTTCTTGATACATTAGTGGTTTATTTTGTCGTACTAAAAACATCAATGATTTGTTCAGCTAGAAAAAAATGATCAGGGATCAAATTGAGTCAAAATTAAAACGTTAGTAGCTTGTGGGTGATTTCTGCATTTGTTATTTAATAACATTATTTGTTTTTGGTTTAATAATAAAATTATTCTGGTTATTGGATATGATGTTCGTCAGAGAAAAATGACAAAAAAATGGAAACCAGAATGTGACAGAGCTGTACAGGAATCGGAAACGGGAAGGAGGGACATAGGAACAGCTGGAGAGTTTATTATTATTATTATTATTTTTCGGTTCACTCCTACTGTTTTTGACCTGTCTAGTCATTAAAAACATTACCAGTTATTAATGTTTAATGTTTAGGTTACTTTCTCATCTCAAAACTATTACAGCATTTCTTATTTTGATAGACTCATAGTTTTGCATAATTTTCATATTGAGTAAATTAGTTTACTATATTATTCTTCAAATTATTATTTTTAAAATTTTCAATTTTCTCAATTTATGTGTACAATCTCAATGGTAAAAATAAAAACAATACATAAAAACTTTATTCACTTTCTTAATCTTAGTGTCTAATCAAATAGTTCAATAGATATGAGACATAAAAAGTGGTTTTCAAATTGGATAATTTATGTTTTGCCTTCACACATTCACTCAGTTTACTTTCACTCATTAATGAAAATCATACAAGAAAATAGTTGTATTAGACAAATATTTGTTAGAGATACATACGATGAAAGTGAAACAAATATAATTCAAATCAGGTAAAATGTTCTCAATCTTATAAAAATGCATTTCAGAATGAGATAATTTCATCCTAAAATTAGAGATACGATTAAAATGAAGCAAATATATCTCAAATCTATACAAGATGGTCTCAATTTTTGATTAAATATATTTCAAAACTAGACAAATGCCATAACTAGACAAATGTGTCTCAGAATTAGACATACGATCAAAACAAAATAACTGTATCTCAAATATAGATAAAATTATTTCAATTCTAGACAAATGTACATCAGCATGAAAGAAATGCATCTTAAAATAACACAACCATATGTTAAAATTAGTTAAATTATTATAAATAAATGTTAAGTTTGATAAAGCATGAGGACATACTAAAATTATGGTACACAAAATAGTGTAACTTTTTAACTGAATGGAGGCATGAAAAGTGAAAAAAAAAAAAAGGAAGGCATTCACATTTTTCTGATCTGACCTGTATATAATGTTGTATTTTTGGATAATCTAGTTTAGGTTTTTAAACAATAAAGAAATTTAAGACATTTATTGCAAAATAAAAGAAGTGTACCATTTGCAAACAATAATGTTGTATTTTTGGATAATCTAGTTTAGGTTTTTAAACAATAAAGAAATTTAAGACATTTATTGCAAAATAAAAGAAGTGTACCATTTGAAATCAGTGTTAAAGTTTTAAAAAATATATCTAATAGTACTTTTTGTTTCGGTTTGGGAATAACTTCTGTGATTAGTGTTAGAGTTTTTGATAATTTTTTAACGATGAAGGTCAAATCACTGAAAATAAAAGTTAAAAAAAATATCCTTAAATAACTTTTATAAAACTCTAAAGCCAATGCTGATGCTAATGCCAAATGAAGCATTTAACTTTTAACTTTAGTAGTTTAATCCATACTATCAATAAGTTATTTAAAAATTTAATGGTAATAAAAAAAAATGTTTCCAAATGATGGAATAGATTAGGCTTTCCCAAGCACTTTAACTATTTTTTCCCCATAAGAAAGAGGATTTAAATATACAACTGAAAAACATCAATAACAGGTTATGTAATCTTACCTATCACCAGCTCATCTGTTGGGTTCTTAGAAGGGGACCAATATCTAAGCATAAGATATAATTCAAATCTTGGCGAGCCACATGATACATAGGTATACTAATAAGATATATAGGTATACTAATAAGAACAATTTGTGAACATCCAATAATATAACTTAAAAAATATGATACTTGTGAGATGAAATGCTAAAAAATAGTTCTCACATATTTTCCCACATGACGTTTCAAACTATTATTTTAATATTTAATTGATTTCATTTTATTAATATGAATTATAAAAATAAAAATAACATATAGACTTTTTTTTCTTTTTCTTAATTTTCATATTAAATTAAATATTTTAACAAATTCGGAAGGGAGTGGCAGTAAATAACTTTCTAAGACATAATTAGATTGTTGCTTGTTGAAATTATTTTAAAATACGAGTAATAAATGGGAACTAGTATAAATAATGTGGTTCTTAATTCAGTGCTGGTGTACTAATTTAATGTCCTATTACATGCGTAGCGCAGACCGGAGTTACCTTGTAGCCAGCCTTGTCGAAGAACGGAACAAAACCAACAAAAAGGCTCTGTCCAAATCCATATCCCAATCCCAATCCCAATCCTGGATTCGGCTGCTCGCGAATTCAATTTCGGGATTCTTGGTTTTAATCATTGCGGCTGAACGAACCTGAACCGGAAGGAATGGAATCAACCGTCGCCCAATCGGTGGATTCGGTGGTGGAGGAGATTATGCGCCTCCACAGATCTCTGCCACCGCGGCCTTCCATTGACGACGTGGAGGCGGCGAAGACGCTCATCCGGAATGTCGACAAGGAGGAGCAGGCCAGGATCGAAGCCATTTTCAGGCAGCAGAAGAGCGCCGGCGTGCCGGAGGAGTTGTTCATGCTCCTCCAGGAGATGCACAAGGCTCTGGTTCATTTCCATGGCAAGGAGCAGAAGAAGGAGGCCCTGAAACTGCTCGATCTCGAGAACCTCCATGCACTGTTCGATGATTTTATCCAGAGAGCCTCCAGATGTTTGCCCTCCGCTTCTTCGCCTTACTCTTCTTCCTCTTCGTCTTCGTCTTTCAATCATGCGACGCAGCAGCAGAGCTACTCCAACGGTTCCGTTTCTACTTCGTCCGCGGCCGTTTACAATACCTCCAACCTGAACAATACCGCCACAGCCATGGCTGACAAATCGCAGCTCTTCACCAGAGATGACAGTTATGTGAGCAAGGCCAAGTCGTCTTTCTATGGCGATGGGATGGGGTTTGCTCCCGCTGTTCCTTCCACGCCTCAGATTTTGGACCCAACCCTTAAGCCTGGAAGCTCCGCAGGTTAGCTTCATGTTCTTCTTTGAACTATTTCCTGATTGCTGACTTTTGGGTACATTCAAGATCAAATTTTGATTGAAAAAAAAAAAGAGAAACTGTAGAAATTTTAGTGGAAAGTTGTTGAGCGGGCTGATGAACTTGCAGGTCAAGATGGGGAGAAGTTAAGTTTGATTAAGTTGGCTAGTTTAATCGAAGTCTCTGCAAAGAAGGGGACGCAAGATCTCAACCTTCAAAACAAATTGATGGATCAGATTGAATGGTTGCCTGACTCTATGGGAAAGTTGTCTGCTTTGGTCTCACTTGATTTGTCTGAGAACCGGATTGTGGCGTTGCCAGACACTATTGGAGGCCTCTCATCTTTGACCCGGCTAGATTTGCATTCAAACATAATTGCTCAAATTCCCAATTCAATAGGGGATCTTTTGAATCTGGTTTATCTCGATCTCAGGGGTAACCAGATATCGTCTCTACCTGCTACCTTTGGCAGGCTGGTACGCCTTGAGGAGCTGGATTTGAGCTCGAATCAACTTGGGTCATTGCCTGAGTCGATTGGTTCACTTGTCAGCTTAAAGCAATTGAATGTGGAGACCAATGACCTTGAGGAACTTCCACATACCATTGGCCAGTGTTCTTCACTTAGGGAGCTACGTGCTGATTATAATCGACTTAAAGCCCTTCCAGAAGCAGTTGGAAAGATACAAACTCTGGAGATCCTCTCTGTGCGCTATAATAACATAAAACAACTTCCTACAACGATGTCATCTCTTGTAAATCTCAAGGAGCTTGACGTTAGTTTCAATGAGCTTGAGTTTGTGCCAGAGAGCTTATGTTTTGCGACGTCACTTGTCAAGATGAATATAGGCAATAACTTTGCTGATATGCAATCCTTACCCAGGTCTATTGGGAACCTTGAAATGCTTGAAGAGTTGGATATTAGTAATAACCAGATCCGGGTACTTCCAGACTCCTTTAGGATGCTGACAAAATTGCGTGTCCTACATGCAGAAGAAAACCCTCTGGAAGTGCCTCCTCGGCATATAGCAGAAAAAGGAGCTCAGGCAATACCTCTTGTGCTTTTCTGTCTAACTAGCATGTTTCTACTTGTTCTGTTGAATGTTCATTTCTTTTTCTGTGGAGCTGATCCATGTTTTATGCGTTCAGGCTGTTGTCCAGTATATGGCTGATCTGGTCGACAGAAGAGAAGTTAAATCACAACCTATCAAGCAGAAAAAGAGCTGGACTCAAATGTGCTTTTTCTCCAGATCTAGCAAAAGAAAGCGTAGTGGAACTAGTGGCACAGCCTCTGTGAAAGCGTGATTTTCAATTCGAAGGGAGAGATTGATATTTTTGCTGGGTGAGTCTTCAAGAAAAACTATTCTACTGTTAGGTTGCATAAATTTTTATGGCTGCACGTTCCACACTGTCTTGTTGGAATGTTTTGTGCTACCAGTAGAGAGATGTTCGTGTTTCAGTATGTAGATGCGCATTCTCTGTAGTACAATCTCTTGTGTTGTCTCTATGCTGCCAGAAGGTGCATTTAACTCTGAGGTTGATTTGTCACAAGTTTTGTTGCAACACTCATGTGACTTTTTGCCTTCACCTTACAGGTTCTTTAGCTGTTATCTTGACTTGGTAAACAGAACCTTGAAGACACTGGACCTGATGGTAGGCATCTGGGACAGGAATGCAGCATGCAGTCGAGGAACAGCTCTGTGACTTTTGCTTCTGAAAGTGTACATCTCTGTTTCTTCTTACCCCTCATAATTGTTTCTATCCCCTTCATTTTATTTCTGTATTCAGTTGTATTTGCAGTACACAAGATGTACTTTTCAGCTGGCAAAAGGAGGGAAAGGTAATCTTTGTGATCTTGATCCCACGTTGTAAACAGAAAGTTATTGAGTGTAGCTTATTCACCATGTTGATAAAATTGTCCCTTAGAAGTACAAATCCAAATAGACCTGACATATCTGGGTAGAAATATGCACAGAGGTTGTTGATGTCCTGAATGGTTTGTGGCAAACTGTGATCTTGATGCTTGGTTTACGACATAAATAAAGTGCGTGCAAGAGCATGGTGGCTCGGCAAACTTTGTTTTCGTTGTTACAGATTTTGTTGATATATGCTTACAGGTACTGAAGTGCTTAAAGCCAGAAAGATTCGGCGAACTGGTCTTGGTCAGGTGCCGCCAACTCCAGTATCCAACTTGACAGAAAGCTACACTTTCGTGTCTTATTTTAGTGTTTCAGGTAGAGGAAGGTACAATTCTTTAATGTTAGGTGAAAATTGATTTTCTTGTATTTGATGAAGTACAACAGAAATCAACCTGAACTTTCTTTTAGGTGAATTGCGTAACCTATCATTTGAGAAGACGTAGTAGGATCATGATAAGGTCACCGTCTCTCACGGGGACAGACATGTGAGCACCGTCGGATGACTTGGGATTCACATGACCTCTCATTGGATGGTGCTTACGTGTGATTTTCCTACTTGTGGCATTGTTTTCTGTCGCATGATCATCCTTCGCCTTCGTCTTAATGGAAACCTTCTCCCCAAACCCTCCACCTTCCCCTAATTAGCTAATCCCATCAAATTCTCTAAGTAGAAGATCAAAGGCTGTTCCATGGCAAAGCTCCAAGGTTGACTGATGATGGTTGTAAGTCCCGTAGACTCAATGGTGAAGTCAGAAAAAACGGTTAGTGGGTGCACTAGATAATTTCTTTATAACATATAAGTATAAATTTTAAACTTTAAAATTTATAGGGCTAAGTCTCAAATTTTATTAAAGATTCACAACACTAAAAGTGTAATTTTTATTAAACTCTATATTAATGTGGCTTCGCCACTACTGTATTTTGCTTAGGAGGTAAAGTTGGAGGAGAGTGCAACACCACAACTCGAACTCTAAGTTATCTTTGAGGTGCTTCTTGCATTTTATCAGTTAGGCTGAGTTTGTAGAACTAATTAAACCTCATTTTAATAACGTTTTTGTTAGTATTATCTAATCACAATGGATGAATGAACAAGTCCTTCAGTTGTGTTAAAAAATACATTCCTTTCATCGTCGGACTTAGGCTTGGTTATGGTAGCTAAACATGAATAACCAAGCAATTTAAAGTGAAACAAAACTAAATCCTAATCAAGTTGAGATTGGTTCGGGGCTTGGGCTCATCGAGCCCATAAATGAGAGAGCGTTTCATTGTTTGACCCAGTTTAGTTTGGAAAATTACGAAAAATTCCCTAAGGTTTAGTGAAACATACACTTATGTCCTTCTTTTTTTAAATACCTACAGTCATCCCCCTCCAAAACTAACTCCGTCATTCACCGGTACGAATAAAAGGGAAAATATCTATGTTTGCCATCCTAGCCTTCTTACTTAGAGATTCAATCCCTCAACTTATACATCTAACAAACTACTCCCTTCTTTCTTATCTCTAGCCTTTTTCCATGTAACACGCTCAACGGATTCCTTTCCGGGGTTGAGGAAGATTGGTAGCTGCGAGTTTTCTGGGCGACGTCAATGGTGTCAGAGTGGCGGTTTCGCGTGTGGTCTCGTTGTTGTTGGGCCAACTGGCAGTCCGAAAGAAAGAAACAAAAAGAAAAAAAAACACATTCTAGAACATAAAGAAGCAATAAAAAGACGGCAACCGTGCAATCCATTGCAGGTAATCGAAATTCTTGAACAGAAAAAAATGAGAAAATCTCGATTTTGGTTGCAGTCCTGTCTATTCTACTCGCAGCTCTCTTCAACAGGATCCTAGTTTCCGAGGAACCCATCTACTTCTCATGGATTCAAACCCGGAGACCGATGTGGACTAAATTGCCAGAATTGAAATCAAGAGACAACAATCAAATTTTCGGCCTAGAATCGGAACGGCTGGGAATCACAAAAGGGATCGTGAATGACTGGCGACAGGAATCAGAACGGCCGGGAATCGCGAATGGCTGGCAATGATTCATCCAATTCGTAAGATTGGATTCATCCGATTCTCGAATGCCCTTTCGAGCTACGGTCGAGCGGCCTGTTCCGCCTTCTCTTTTTTGGCTAATCGAATATGTTATTCAAACACAGAGAGGCGACGACGATGAAGACGAGAGGGGTGTCCAAAATTGACGTAGGAGAGGGATAGAGAGGAGCCGGAGGGGAGGAAGGAGAGGAGAAGGACGAGGAGGAGCCGAAGAAGGTAGAGAGGAGGGAGAACAGCGGCGGGGAGGAGGTGTGATGAGCCGAGTTCAGAATTGGTCTACAGAACACCTATCCATATTATATAGATTATTTTTTGTGAAACATGGGCTATCACTTATGAAATGAATAAGTATTAAGTGCTTATATTTTGGAACTTATATTTATATATCCATATGAGGCTTAATACATTTGGAATGTGAAGGCGTTACAGGAGGGGGAAGAGAAGATGGGTATGGAGGTTATTGAGTATAATATTGATAATTAAATCAAGTGGAGGAGTGCAATTAAAATAATTAGAAATTAGGGGGGCAAAGTTCAAAAAAAAAAAGTAAGGAGGGTAAAGTCGAACATTTTTTCTTTTCTTTAATATCTGCCATCAACAGAGTTAAATATTGATGGGGCAAGTGTAGGTATTTAAAAAATGGAGGACATAAGTGCAGGTTTCACAAAATCTCAAGAGGTTTTAAGTAATTTTTCTAGTTTAGTTCATCTAGAACACTAGTATATTAGGAGCCATACTATTAATACAAAAAATCCTAATCCTACCATCCTCTCAAACTTTAGCAAGCAATCCAATCATCCTTAAAACGACAATTCAACATATTTCAACCCTAAGGAAACTTATTAAAGAGGGCCCAAGAAAAAACTGGCCAAGTCAATTTGTTGGATTTTTTTTTTTTTGTTTTCTAATACTTGGGAACAAAAGAAGTGTACAGGAATAAGATAGTTCTGCCATATATGTAGACAACTTGCCACTATCCAAAAAAACCGGCCAAGTCAACTTGTGCCATAAGAAAGTAGGAAGGTCCTAATCCGTCAAAAGTTCTCTACCACCAGTAAATGGTAGTCTAAAAACAGGCCTTCTAGCACATAGCACTTCAAGCAACACCACCCTGGATGAGTAAACATCAGATTTCTGCATGAGTTCATTGGTAGCAACATACTTAGGATTAACAAATACATAGGTTCCCCATACTGCTACCTCAATCTTGATTGGCAACTTCGACATACTTGGCGGACCTACCTTGGACCACCTGAAATCTGACAGCTTGGTGCCCTAGTTCTCACCCACAAGAATGTGGGATGTTTGGACATCGCCGTAGACAGCAGTACTCTTCACTCTGGTATGAAGATAGCACAAGGTACATGCCACCCCGATGCATATCTGGAGCCTTGTTTCCCAAGGCAGTCGTGGATTGCCATTGCCATGAATATGATGGTCAAGGGAGCTGTTTGACAAGTACAAGTAGACAGTTATGCACTTATTCCTTTCATGACAGAAACTGACGAGAGGAACAATGTTGGGATGTCTTATTTGGCAAAGAAGTAGCACTTCAGTGTGAAACTGAGAAGAGCCTCTATACAAATTATGAGCCAGACCTTTCACGGCAACTGGTGAGTTTTCCCTGTTGTCTACTGTTCCTTTGTAGATAGGGCTGAAATTGCCTTCATCAACAAAGAGTTTTGGGTTGAAATTGTTGGTTGCGACTTCGATTTCTTATAGAGAAAACCGACGTACAAACCTTCTGGAAGATCTGAAGGTGATGATCTTACAGTTTTGGTTATTAGTTTTCTTAAAATTCTGGCCTTTAGGCGAGCGAGGAAGGATGAATGGTCGGTCATGGTTGAATAGTGTTTCTTCTTATCCACCTTTAAAGTCAGCTTCATGGCAAGTCCAATACGCTGGATAGATTGGGGAAGGAAAAATTTTCAAAAACAATTAATTATTTTTTAAAAAAGATATTTCAATAATTATTAGGAAGATCAAAATAGTATCACTTGCTCTAAGGTTCTAAAGGCACAAAAAGAATCAAAATAAAAATAATCCATTTAAGCAAATGTCAAATGAACTAACAATTATAACTTCAATTTTATTAGGTCACAGCTTACGATACAGAAAATCATAAGTAGTGTTACACACACTAACGGATTTATAATTAATACATCACAAAATCCTGCTTGACAAAGTTTGGCCGACAGTTAAAAGATAAGTAGAACACGTTCGTCCCTCCCCCTTTATTTTTTTTCTGTATCCAACCAATTCCTGTCCCCGCATGAGATTTAATTAACGTCTTTCTACAAACTTTTAATACATTTAACAAAATTCTTTACCAAATGACATGATCAACTAGTGCATGAATTTTGCCAAATGCACTAAAACTTTGACAAAATCATGTACAAATTCCTAAGTGAGAAAAATTGATTGGATACAGAAAAGTTAATGGATCTCATTTGCCTTTTAATTCAACTGTTATTCAAACTATGTCATGCATGATTTAGTAAGATTTTAGTACAAATCTTTTTCTGTGTCTTCATAATCCTGCAACAACCAACGAGGGCTGCAACAACAATCATATTCATCTTCACAGTCATCATCAACACTCCCCTGATTAATATACTGACAATCATATTTGCAAGCCTTTGTTTCACAATTACCCGATCTGTATTCCAGCCAGCGACGACATCTAGGAGTGCAACAACAAATGTTTCTTCCTTCAAAACAAGCATCTTCTGGACTTGCCAAATCAATTTCTAAGCAATGAGCCTTGCAATATTCATTGGTGCAACCATCTGTAAGCTCAACTTCCTTAAGGCAATCATCTGAGATTGATGGTTCTATGGCCATTGGAAAAGAAAAATTTTTTTAGTTCTTGTGATGAGAGATCCCTTGTTTCATGGTTATTGAAAATGAGGAACAAAAATTGTATGACGTCAGTTTGTTCCAAATGAAAAATCTGGGCCTAAATAAGGGGGAAATGCACAAAATATCAGCTGGCTGAGCTAAGGGACCCGAAAAGAATCTGGGCTCAAGGAAAGAGAAGGTTGGCCAGCAAAAACAGGTGGGTGCTTAGACTTTTGCACTCTGTTTCTGAACAAACTCGCATTAGCCAACCCAACAACAGCCACACTTTCATTGAAAACATCCCAGAAAATTGTATAGTAACTGTGAAACAATCAGGTGATGGTTGGGGGCATAGTGAGTGCACCCGGCACACACCAAAATTATGCTATACAGATGTACTCCCAGTCTCCCAGGGTACGTGAAACAATTATTGTAGGGGTTATAATTTGAGATGAGATTCTTCTAGTCCCTTCTTAAAACATCCAAACTCTTTTAATAGGTAATATAGTTAAGGAAGATATTTTCCTCTAACCTGGTAGAAGGAAACTTGACCTACTTTATATATGTCACAGAATCTGAACCACTTAATTTAAAAAAAATTAATTTTAGATATAGTCAAATAATTGATGTCATATATGTACGCATAAAGTGTTAGAGAGTTGAGCAACTCAATGTTGAAGGCTTAGCAATCCTAACCCCTTTCAAAAAGGCTCAAGGAAGTAAGAAAATCATGGCAAGAGATACGAATTGGGTGAGTCATTTACCTATCTAACTTATCATCAATAAAAGTTCAAGACAAATGCAAGTGACCGAGAGAAACATGAGAAAGAAGCACAACTGCATGGCAAAGGAAGTGTTGAAGCATGTTTGGGTTTGTTTTGGTGCATAATTGTGCATGAAAACCAAAGATTTGCGCAGAGAAGATTAAGGGGACAATTAAGTAATCTCAACTTGTCATATTCAAAGAAATCATGAGTCAATACCCGAGAAATTTTTGAGTTATGTACACCCTATGCCACCCTCCTCCATAAAGTGGGTATCTTTTCAAAGCCAGAGCTTGCCCACTTTACCCGACAAATTCTCATAGGTCACACTTGTTTGCATAGCCACATTAATCCTCCGATTTTGCTGACCAATGAAGAGATGGAAGTCAAAATTGCCGATGTTGGAGTCAGCAAAATCATGTGGCTGGACATTGAATGCTTGCAATTCTCATGTAGGTACTTGTGTTACATGTGGATCTGGCTGTGGATAACCGGATCTGCTGAAGGGGGTCGACGGTTGGCGTTGGACCTAACTTGGCGGGTGGTGCTCAGGGAGGGGAGATGACTGGAGAGAGTGGTACAAGGTGTAAATAACTCAAAAATATGGGTGCTTTTCATTTTTGCCCTGCGGCTTAAGAAGAATAAGGACTTATTAACTTGGTTTAATTCGATTTGAACTCCTTAAAAAATCTAAACAAAGAATTTGCTGATTGAAATTTACAAATACCAGTTTAAAATGAAATTGGACCTAAAAGTAAGAGGTTTAGAACTTACTTGGAAGAAGGCCCCATGCGCAGACGAGAGTCACGATAGTTGCTAGCTTCAACAAAAACTTGGCCATCCGGCTGCTCGTAATTCACCAAATTAGTCCTCCCTGATTCTTTGATTTTGTGGCTATCAAACTAAGCCGCCCAAACTTTATAGAGCTTTTGTATGTTTAGAAAAGAATTCCTACCTATTGCATGTAAATTTCAAAGACATTTTTTGTTTGCACATGCGGCGTATTCTAGATAAGAAGCGTAACCTCCAACGTCTGTGTATGTACACAGTAGAATAATGGTAAATCTACATAATTATTCTACCAAAATAATTCTTCAAAATTTATAATGGAAATATATGATTGAAATAGGGGTGCTTTTCATATCTGACCCGCAACTCAAGAAAAATGAGGACTCATTAACTTGGTTTAAATCGAACCAAACTCCTTCTTCTTAAAAAATCCAAATAAAGAATTTTCGCATTAAAATTTACAATTACCTGTTTAAAATGAAATTTAGCCTTTAAAAAAAAAGTTTGGAACTTACTTGGAAGAAGCCCATATGCGTAGATGGGAGAGATAATAGTTGCCAGCTTCAACAAAAACTTCGCCATCCATCTGCTTGTGATTAACAAATTAATCCTTTTTGCTTCTTTGATTTTGTGGTTATCAAACTAAGCCACCTAAAATTTATAGAGTGTATGTTTAGAAAATAATTCCTATCTATTGCATGCAAATTTCAAAGACATTTTCTATTTGCACATGCGGTGTATTCAAGATAAGAAGCGTAAACTTTAGTGTTTGGATATATACATAATAGAATAATGATAGAGCAGCTATATGGTATATCTGGTGAAACTTGCTACTCCCTCGCTTCCATATTATTTACAAAACTACCATCGCATCCCGAACAGTATATTTGTTTGAATGGAATATCATTGTACAAAATAACATGTTTATCTGAAGAGAATAATAATTCACAGAACAATACATTTGTCTAAAGGGAATAACAATTTTTTTTATTGAATCAAATAATATTATTCATAAACAATATTTCCCCTCCCCCAAAATTAATAATATTTTACATTACACTACATTTGTAAGAATGAAATAACATTTTTTATTAAAGAGAACAACATCATTTATAACAATACATCTTACAAAATAAATAGTATATTACAAAATAATGCACTTATATGAATGAAACAACATTTCTTATTGAATCGAACAACATTATTTATGAATAGTATTTTTTCTAAAATGAATAATATTTTACAAAATACCACATTTGTAAGAATGGAACAACACTTCTGACTGAAAAGAACAATACTTATGACTGAACAGAACAACACTTATCATGAACATGACATCTTACGAAATAAACAACATATTACAAAACAACACATTTGTATGAATGAAACAATGCTTATTATTGAAAGAAACAACACTTGTTACTGAACGGGACAATACTTATTACGAATAACACATCTTACAAAATGAACAACATATTACAAAATATCACATTAGTATGATTGAAACAACGCTTATTACTGAACGGAATATCAATCATTACTGAATGAAATAACACTTATTATAAACAGTACATCTTATAAAATGAAGAACATATTACAGAATAATACATTTGTATGAATGGAATAACATTTATTACTGAACTGAATAACACTTATTGCTAAACGTAATAACACAACTTATGAAACAAAAAATTTTGTATAAAATAACATATTTGTATGAATGAAATATCACTTATCACTAAATGAAACAGTACTACAAAATAAAACTATATTTGGCTCTAAATAAAAGCTAAGTCTTTCAATACTACTATCAACATACTCCTTCAGCCAAGTCTTATTGAATCAACACCATAATTTAAAAATAATAAATCTTACAAAAATAAACATTATATTATAGAACAACATATTTGTACGAATAAAATAACATTTCTTTTTAAATAGAATACCATAATTTATGAATAACACATCTTATAAAATGCACAACATATTAGAGAACATCACATTTATATGAAAAGAACAACACTTATTGTAACGACCCAAGTCCAAAACCAGTCAACGAAACATTTGGCGACACCACATGAGCTATCATTTGAAAAAAGGATAAGCGCTAAGTGTTTATGTTCTAAAATTGGAATTTATATATCCACATAAGGCTTTCCACAATTCACCTATGTGGATATGTAAGGAAACTTTATATGGATATATAGGCTCCAATTTCAGAACATAAACACCTAGCGTTTATCCTTTTCCAAATGATAGCTTATGTAGTGTG